>VMDO01013554.1:0-57834 GCA_007922755.1 Pedetes capensis
CCAACCATTCCAAGAAGTTGCATATGAAGAAGAACCAATGATGTTGAAGCATGAAGTGGAAGCTGTCTTAAAGAACTAGTGAAACACAAGGCTCCAGGAATTGATGGGATACCAATAGAGATGTTTCAACAAACAGATGCAGCACTGGAGGTGTTAACATGTTTATGCCAACAGATTTGGAAAACAGCTACTTGGCCAATGGACTGGAAGACATCCATATTTGTGCCTATTCCCAAAAAAGGGGATCCAACTGAATGTGGAAACTATCGGGCAATATAATTAATATCGCACTCAAGCAAAATTTTAATAAAGATGCTTCAGAAGCGCCTGCAGCAGTATATAGACAGGGAATTACCGGAAAATCAATTGGGATTCAGAAGAGGGAGGGGAACCAGGGACATCATTGCTGATCTCAGGTGGGTATTAGCTGAAAGCAGAGAATATCACGAAGATATCTATCTATGTTTTATTGACTATGCAAAGGCATTGGATTGTGTGGATCATAATAAATTATGGATAACACTTGGAAAAATGGGAATACCAGAGCACCTAATTGTGCCCATGAGGAATAAGTACATGAACCAGGAGGCACTTGTTCGAATAGAACAAGGAAACACTGCATGGTTTAAAGTTGAGAAAGGTGGGCATCAGGGCTGTATACTTTCACCCTATCTCTTCATTTATACACTGAGCAAATAATCCGAGAATCTGGACTTTATGAGGAAGAATGCGGCATCATGATTGGAGGAAGACTCATTAACAACCTTCTTTTTGCAGATGACACTAATCAACACCAATAGATGCAGCAGTCATGAAATCAAAAGATGCATTGCTCTAAGAAGAGCTGTGGCAAAAGAGTTATTTGGGGTGTTGAAAAGTAAAGATGTCACTTTTAAGACGAAGCTGCATCTGACTCATACCATGGTGTTTTCAGTCGAATCTTATGGTTGTGAAAGCTGGACATTGAACAAGGGTGACAGGAGAAGCATTGATGCTTTTGAACTGTGGTGCTGGAGACGTCTATTGAATATATCTTGCACTGCCAAAAGAACCAACAGATCTGGCCTAGAGGAGGAGCAACCAGAGTGCTCCTTGCAAGCAAGAATGGCCAGACTTTGTCTTTCATATTTCGCACATGTAGTCAGGAGAGATCAATCCATGGAGAAAGACATCATGTTTGGGAGAGTGCTTGGTCAAAGAAAAAAAGGAAAATCCTCCACCAGATGGATTGACACAGTGTCTGCAACAATGGGCTTAAACATAAATAAGATCATTTGCCTGGCACAGAATTGGCAAGTGTTTCAATCTGCTGTACATAGGGTCACTATGAGTCCGACTTGATGGTGCCTAACAACAACAACATTAAAGATCAAAGGAAACTATGTTTAAACATCAAAGAATATTTCAGAAAACATTTGTTTATTTCTTCTTTTAGTCCGGGAAAATGAAATCTTGGATCACTCTGTTTTTCCCTCCCCAAAGGAAATTAAACTTGTATTTATCACAAAACATACTTTTACAAAAGTGTTAAATAAACTCATGTAAAATATTGTTTCCATTATTTTCCTTGTAAATTTTCCCTTCCAACCTTTTCCTTATAAATTTTCCCTGTTGAACTATTTCTACTCACTTTCTTTGTTAAAACTGAATTCTAGCTGGGCACTGCAGCACATGCTTGTAATCTCAGAGACTCAGGAGGGGGAGACAAGAGGATGACAAGTTCAAGGCCAGAAGCAGCCTGAATAATTTAGGACCTCCTCTCAAACTAAAACATTTTTTCAAAGGAGGGGTGAGAGTGCAGCACGGTGCAGAGGGTTTGCTTTGAATGTGCAAGCCCTGGGCTCAACCTCCAAGTATTGCAAAAAAAAAAAATAAATAAAAGAAATCTTACAGAGAACTGTTTGCAGAATAGGTTTGTTGTTCTTTTTGACCACGAGAATGAAAATTACAGGGTAATTTTATTAATAAGATCTAATTATTTTTCTTTCAAAGATGTCATAGTTGAAGCTGAAGCTTTGCGTATGTTTATTACTGTATATCCTCCAATCTAATCTACATCCTTTCAACAATTTTAGAGAGCTATAAAAATCAGATGTGGATCAGAACCACATGCAGATTGGATTTGTAGCTAAGAGAGATACCAGATGGCTTTTGAGGGAATCCCTCTGCTGGTGATTCTAATCCACTCTTGGTTTTATAGCCCTCTAAAACTGCTGAAAGGGTGCAAATGAGATTCAAGAATGTCCAATATTTTGAAAACATTCCCAGTGTCATAACTCCCCACTTGGAAAAGATTAATGTAATAATAAAAATATTTTGATACTTTTTATAATAGGACTATAAAAATGCTCACTTCTAATTAAAAAAATCAATCTAATTACTAATGTGTTCATCTAGCAATGGCCTCTTAAACCTGGTAAGAGCTGTGACGCTAGTGATGGTTTGGATCTTAAATATTTTGCAAAGGCCTATGTATTAAAGTCTTAGTCTGCAGCGAATGGCACTATCGGGAGGTGGTGGAACCTTTAAGAGCTGATGCTTAGTGTAATGAAGTTAGACCATTTACAGAATGTCCTTGAAGAGGATATTGGGACCTCAGGCTGTTCCTCTCTCCCTTTTTGTTTCCTGCCTGCTGTGAGATGAACATCTTCCTCTGTCATGTGCTCCAGCCATTATGCACTGCCTTGTTGCAAGCCCCCAAAGCAATGGGACCAACCAACCATGGATTGCAGCCTCCAAAACTCTATGCCAAAATAATTTTTTCCTCCTTTTAAGTTGATTATCTCATATATTTTTGTTATAGCAATGGAAAGCTGACTGACAAGATATTGGACAGACTATGTCTTCCAACTGAAATAACACTAACCCCTACAGGAGCCACTAGTATGGGCATGATACAGTAGTATTCCCTTACTATGAGGCATTCATCCAAGGCACCCAGTGGATGCCTGGAACTGTGGATAGTACTGAGCCCATAATTTAATGTCCCTTCCACTGTAACTAAGTATTTACTATACTTTGTGACTTTAACTTTTGCAATTTAATTTATGACAGCAAAACTAGTATAATTTTAATTTTCTTCTCCATAATTTCTTGGACAGAAGACTTGTCCTTGCTGTAGATCTTAGTCACTGTAGCATATGACTTCTTTTCCTACTTGAAACCCCAAACTTTCACCTTTTCACTTAAAGGAAGTACTTGATGGCTTTTGGGGGAAGGGCATATCTGAATAGCTAACATCATTTTTCTCGTGCTTTGGGACCATTATGAAGTGAAATAAATGTTATTTGAGCACAAGCTCTGCTAGCCATAACAGTCCATCTCCTAACTTAGATGGAGACTGAATGGCTCACAGGTAGGTAGTATGTGTTCCCTAAATGTAGGGATGGCTCATGTCCCAAGTAGGATGGAGGGGGTTGGCTCAAAATTTTATTGTGCTGCTTAGAATGCTCTGCAATTTAAACTTTAAGATTATTGTTAATCTACAATATGCCATTTAATACATATGGACTGCAGTTGGCCCCAGGGAGATTACTGTAAATCTTATGCTTCACGTAGAAAACTTTCTGGATATGAAACAAAAAACAAAACAAAACAAAACTACATTTTAGTGTCTCTAGTTATTTAATATAAATGTAAGTCAGGTACATAAATGCCTATCGGTATGCTATTGGTTGTTGTTGATGTTGTTAGGTGTCATCCAGTCAGTATCTGACTCATAGCAACCCTCATAGGGTTTTCAATGGCAGACTGTTTCGGGATTGCCTTGGAAGTGGGTTGCCAGGTCCTTCTCCCATTTTTACAGCGCTGGGAATTGAACTTGGGACCTCAGCGACTGCAGCACAGCTGCTCTACCAACTGAGCTAAATCCCAGCCCCATGCTATTGGTTAGCATTCTGCTTTACTTATTTCTTCAGATTAAAGAAAAATGGGGATATTCTGTCTATAAACTTTTTTCTCTCATCTGAGACTTTGAGTCTCAGTGTTTTATTTTTAAATCCTTTTCTGAATGATTTTTTTTCTAATTTTGCATTTTCTTGAATGATGCTCAAGTATTGGCTTGCTATTGACTGCTATCGTTCAGCAAGAAAACCTAAGCAAGTCTCTGACATCTTATGAAATCAAACTATATCCTCCACCAATTTTTCTAATGATATTTCCAGCTACATTTTCAATTTATAGAGACCTCAGGAAAAATAACACAAAAGTATTAATCAGAAACAGAAAAACTTTTAAAAGAGGAGTTACTTGAGGAAATCTTCCATCTCCCATCCTTGTTAAACACCATCAAGACACACATTAAGACATTTCTCAGAACAAGACTAAAAATTGCAAACAGATGAATAGATTGTCGATATCACTAACAATCAGAGAAATGAAAATAAAAACCACAATGCCATATCATCTTACCCCAGTAAGAATGATTATTATCTGAAATACCAAAAAGTGCCAGATAAAATATCAGGAAAAGGGTTCCCTCATCCATTGTTAGAAATGTAAATTAGTACACAGAAAAACAGAATGGAGGTTCCTCAAAATATTAACAACTACCACCATATGACCCAGCAATCCTAGCACTGGCTATACACACAAAGGAAATGAAATCAGTGTATCAAAGAGACGTCTCTCCCATAATTATTGCAGTTCTATTCATAATTGTCATGAAAGGAATGTATTGGACAAAGTAAATGTGGCTCATATACAAAATGGAATACTCTTCAGTCATAAAAAAAGAATGAAATCTTATCATTTATGACATGGATGGAAGTGGAGAACCTTGTTGAGGGAAATAAGTCATTGCAGACAAATGATCTGTACCACTGATCTGTCTTGTATGTGGAATCTAAGAGTTGATCTCATAGAAGTTGAGAGTAGAATGGTGGTTACTAGAGACTGGGGACAGGAGGGGAGAGGGAGAGAGAAAGGGTGACCAATGAGGTACTAAGTTACATTTAGATGGGATCAAGTAGTTCTGTTCAAACTCCCTACCTAATTTGTCTCTTCAGGCCATTTCCCTATGAATATGAGGGCAAGAAAGTGATTTTTCCTCAAGGAAAGAGCCAACCTACATTTTGCAAGTTGTCCCTGACCACAGTTGGGTTTTGCTCTTCTTAGCTGGTGTCTGGGTCAGGCTGCCTCCTTGCTGAAACAAAGCTGGCATGTTGGCAGTTAAAGAAATTTTCAGTCCAGTTCAGGTCAGAGTGATCATTCCTTGGGAGCCAGGCATTAGCTCCTGTTTGAATTACCATCATCCAGGCTCTAACTGGCTGCAGATACCCAGATATATGGCTAGAAATACTGGAGGTCCCTCACTTAGAGAGTCTCCTTCTACTATTCAGGTAAATAATACTTTAGTCCCTTTGTTGACAGGACTTCTCTAATATCTCACCAGTCAGATTGTTAGCTGATAGGTAATTTTAGAAGCAATTACTTATGCTTGGGTTGAAATGTATAAAAAATAAGGTAATTTTATATTCTATAATATCAAATCTTCTCTAAGAACATTATTTATCATTATACTTATTTACTATTTTGAAGTTTTCTGTAATTTTACATTAAATGTGTTGGTCTTAGTTTTCAATCGTTAGACAACTAATTTTCCTCAAAATTGCATTTAGTAGCCTCTTCTGTTTGGTGATATTTTTCTTGCCCCTGAGACTCTAAATCTAAAGTAGGCCATATGATTTTTTTCTAAGAAATCTGAGATGATAAAAGGATTTTTAAAATATAACTTTAGTTCCTATCTTAGTCTTATTTGGGAGTAAAATCAAAACTGAAAATTTCATTCACATTCTTTTGACAATTTTACTGAGAAGCTATCACATGCCAGAAGTAGTTCTAGATTCTATATTTATAAGTACTAGAGAAGCAAATACATTTTAAAAAATAAAATTATCTGCCTTCAAGAAACTCTCATTCTAGTGAGGAGTGATAGATTCTAAACATTTTCAGATAGTAAAAGGAATAGTGGTAGCAAGATGTGATCATATACAGGGCAATGATGTTTGAAGGAGTTGTCACATGAGGAAATAGTATTTGTAAAATATCAAATAATATGAATAAGTATAAAATAAAAACAAGTGTCCTTGTCCACACTCCCTTTTCTTCTCCATCTCATTTCCTCAGGTTTATTACTTTTAACCATTAAATATATAATTATTGCAACTTCTTTGGATATGGGTCTCCAAAATCAGAACTTATAAAGCTTTCTTGATAATCTAAAAACATGCAGAGGTGAAAATAATGATTTGGCCAGTGTTTACATTCCTGAGTTCAACCAATGTGAAGCTCTGCCCCTGTGTTTCAATTCTCCTGTGGTCAACATATGTCCCATAATTTTCAATTTTTTGCACTTCTTAAAAAATATGATTTCACCATTGAAAATGGCCTAAAATATAGTGCTGGAGTGCTGTCTATTGCTCTTAATCAAGCAACATCTATGATTGTGCCATATAAAGAAAACATGCTTCATCCAGGCATGAATTATAGTGACACTGGCTCTGAGTTCACTCTTACCAAATCAAGAATAAATATCAAATATCGTAATTTAGCCTGTAGCTATAGCCCTGTGGCATTGGATCCCATCAGACCTCAGAAGCTAAGCACGGTCAGGCCTGGTTAGTACTTGGAAGGGAGATCACCTGGGAGCACCAGGTGCTCTAAGCTTGGGAGAAGCACCTGGAAACCCACTCCTAAACACAATCAGCCATTGGAAACCCTATGAATAGAAGAGAAGCACTGACAATAGTGTTTTTCTCCTGTTGTATGTAGCGTCACTTTGAATCGGATACCGACTCGAGGGCACCTAAAAACAACAATGGTATTTTAATCAGAACTATGGGATTTAGCTCAGTTGGTAGAGCACTGCGCTGTAGTCTCTGAGGTCCCAAGTTCAATTCCCAGCACCGCAAAAATGGGAGAAGGGCCTGGCAATCCACTTCCAAGGCAATCCCGAAACAGTCAGCCATTGAATACCCTATGAGGGTCGCTATGAGTCGGATACCAACTCAACGGCACCTAACAACAACAACAACATATATAAACTAAAGTTATATATTAATCAAGTGATGAAAATGTGACTAGTGGTGTGAATGAACCTAATCATGTATTTTCTCTAGGAGTAACAATTCAGTATTCACTACTTCAGTGTTTCTAGTTACTTTCTAGAGCATAAATAACATGGATAATGAAAACCACCCACATGTAGATTTATAAAGCTTTTTTCTTTGTACAAAATTAATATCATACTTTCCTGACTTCAGTGTTTTAACCTATCCAAAATGTATGTGTTGGAAACTTAAGCCCTGATTCAACAATGTTGGGAGGTGGGACCCAGTGGGAGATTTGGATTAGGAAGCCTCTTCCCTCATGAATTGATTAATGATTAATATTGCTTTAGAAAGGGGCTTGTTGGAATGATTTTGCTTTTTTCCACAGAAGGGCCTGTTCCCTTCAGCCATCCTCAAGATGCAGCATTCAAAGCACCATCTTGGAAGGGAGTACAGACCTCTATGAGTCATCACGGAACACTACGATCTTGGACTTGCTAGCCCCTAGAACTGTGAGAAATAAACTTCTGCTCATAATAAATTACCCATTTTCAGGTACTCTGTCATCATAGCACAAATGGACTAAGACATGCACTAACCATATTCTCTCTGCAAAAGTGCTATTGTTTCTTAACAATATAGTTTAGACATCTTTCATTTCTGAATTCCAGTTTGATTGGGAATTCTCAAGTACTCCCACACTATGTCTCAATAAATAAGAAAAAAGAATAATTTTTGAAAAACAATTTGTCAATGGTCAACATGAGCAGATTTTCTATCCTGGAGGATTCCAGGGCTTCTATCTACAAGCATAGAACTGTTACATCTGTTTTGCTTCAAAGCAAAACAGTTGAAGAAGAATTAGTTAAATCAACAATTGAGTATAAATGTACTTATGACATATTAGTCATAAGTACATTGGTCAGAAATTATTACTTCCAAACATTTATTTTCAATAATTTATAGTTCTTTACAGAGTAGGATTTTTTTTTGTGCATTTATATGTCTTTAAGTATTTTATATCCTTTCACTTACATTTGGGAAAATTTTTGCAAAGTCTGAGACTGTTTTTAACTGCATATGATTCTTGATATCTTATTTCAGTTTTCTATATCTAAACATGTCATTTTGAGATTGTACATGATTCTTTCTAAAGCTTCAGTCATAACAGCAGAAATTGTTTTATATTCTAGCAATATAAGTACATAGAGTTGTAGAAATCATAATTAAAATACTCTGGAAATCTTGTTTAAATAAAATAAAAAGAGTAATAGAGATCATAAAAATATAATTAAAGAGACAAATGGACATCATAGACTGAGTATAAATTATATTTTAAAAGAAAAATATTTGAGAAAATACAAATATTTAAAAATGCTTAATCATCTCATTTCCTCAGAAATAAATACTTGAACAATTTCATCACATTGCCAAGCTTTTTCATTTCAGACAACTGACTAAGAGGCAGAACAAATTTACAGCGTATGAAAACAAGCATGATCAAAAAGTAAATAAAAAGAAACAAAGACTAAAAGGTTTAGATCATACTTAAGACGCATAAAGGCAGAAATATAGATAATTAGTGACTGAAAATACATTTCTCATTTCAATAACATTTTTCTTCACCCTTCAATTATTGAATACAAATACCTTAAATCCCTTTGCTTATTTTCTCATAAAATTTGTATCCTTATTGTATCCATAGCAATCATGGTTCAAATATTCACAAGATAAGGAATAAACATTCTAACTCTTGATGTGTGAATATAAGAGCAAAAATAAATCTTTATTAGTGATGTATGACTTGCATCATAACTGTAAAGGACATCTTACTTATCAAATAGAATGAAATTTCATCCTTTGAAAATGTACCATTCATTCAAATTCCAATAAGGAGGCTTATCATGCAAGCATTCTTTATTTCTGTTGTCAACGATCTTGCTATTATTGTAAAAGTTCCCATTATATATCTTGTTCCTCTTATTCCTTCTGATATCTAATTGCTGAAAGTACATCACAGGACATCCACAAGACCACACCAATGGAATTACAATAACAATTATTATCATTAAAAGACACACTGCAATTTACAGAATGTTCCTTCATAAAAGTTATAAAACTTCAATTTTAGGAAAAATGCAATGCTTCTTTAAATTGTTAGCAAATTTTAAGAAAAATGCATTTACATTAAAATATAAGTGTTAATATTTTAAATAGTATCCTGATTAATATTTATGTTTAAAGGAAATATAAATGCTAAGAATTCATCAGTAATAAACTTCATCTCCTCAAAAATATTAACTTGATTACCCCAGATATGGAATATGAACCTAGCATATTCTTCTTTACTTCTGAATTAATCCTCCAACTCATTCAAGCCTGCTTTCTCTCAATGTAGATAAATACAGTAAGGGAGAACTTCTTTTAATAATCCCTTTATGCAACTAAGCCACCTGACATCTTAAAATAATCTACAACCAAGCTATGGAAATCTTAAGGGAAATTGAATGCACTTTACAGCGAATCTTGGACTAGTGTTCCCATGTTATTAATAAAGCATGTTTGTTTACCTACTAAATTACTGCTTGTTCCCCTATTCATCTGACTACTATTACACTCAATTCTCAAGTGTTTATAAATCCTCATTATATTGTGAAAAATATATTTTAAAAGAAAATTTAGTCTTGTGACATTTTTGTTGTATCAAACAGGGAGAAATATCCTGCATGAAAAAGGAACTGAAATTATGAAACAATGTAAAATATGAGAGTATCACAAGGTAAAGTAAATCTCAAGGATCTAAGTCAAGTTCAATCTTGAAAATGTTTTCCTGATTTATATTTTTATATTTATTTCAACCTATACATTTATATCAGCCCATTTTTTCTTAAAGTTTGCTAACAATTTAAAGAAGCATTGCATTTTTCCTAAAATTGAAATTTTATAACTTTTGTGAAGGAACATTCTGCAAATTTCAGTGTGTCTTTTAATGATAATAGTAGTTATTGTAATTCCATTGGTGTGGTCTTGTGGATGTCCTGTGATGTACTTTCAGCAATTAGATATCAGAAAGAATAAGAGGAACAAGATATAAACAGGGAGGCTCTAAAAATAATGGGAGCCTCCCCCCCAAAATAATACTTTCTTTTTTTTTTTATGACACGGTACTGGGGGTTGAACACAGGGCTTCGTGCTTGCATGCTTTGCAAGTGCTATACCACTGAGCTGCACCCTCAGCCCATTTTTTCACTTTTTGAGACAGGGTCTCACTAAATTACGCAGACTGCCTATGGTCTCCAACTTGCAATCCTCCTGCCTCCGCCTCCCAAGTTGCTGGGATTGCAGGCCTGTACCACCACTCCCAGCTTTGAAAAATAATACTTTCAACTATAAAGGGAGAAAAATCCTCTTAAATTCAAATTTTTATTACTATGTGTTTCTGAGTCCAACTGCTTGTGAAATAATTTGTCACAGAAAACAATTTATAAGTACATTGGTAAAGTTGGCATAGAGCATTTTTATTAACCTTTCAACTAATCAGATACCAAGCCCACATGAAAACTACTAGAAGCTGTATCCTTATGGCCTAGTAAAACATATATATTTTATTGTCCTTCTAGTTAGAACTGAAGTTTCCAAGTAATGTAATAATCTATTATTTTTATTTTTTGCTCTACTAGAGAGTTGAAGCCAGTGCCTCATATATATTTTGCAAGTGGTCTACTACTGGGCTGTACCCCCAGACCACTTTTTACTTTTTATTTTGAGATAGGGTCTCACTAAGTTATGCAGGCTGCCTCTGGCTTCGAACCTGCAATCCTCCTGCTTCAGCCTCCCAAGTTGCTGGGATTACAGGCATGTACCACTGTGCCTGGCTGTAGTAATTCTTTCATGAAAGCCACTAATCTCAATGGTTGCAAACAGGTAATGTGCCTTTTTAAATAATCAAGTTCCTTGAGGTACATTGTTCTGTGTTGGCATTAACAAAAAAAAAGAAAAAAGAAAAAAGAAATAAACATCACCACCTTTTACTTTCCAAGCAAAGATTTCTCAATTTATGTTTCATCAGATGATAGTTTACATTGGGAAATTGTCATGTGCACTGTGGATTGTGCAACAGCACACTTGACCTCTATCTACACAATAGATACCAGTAGCTCCATCTGTTCTAGTCATGACTGTCATAAATAATTCCACAAATGGCCAAATGCCTCCTAAAGAATGGGACAAAATCATCCCTGGTTGAGAATCAATCTTCTAGGCACATATAAACTTATAATGCATTATGAGATAGGATTAGAATAATAAGTTAAGAGAAAATCATGTTTTAAAATAAAGATCAAAAACTATGATCGCTGAAATATACATTTGAATGTACTACCAAATTCCAAGCTATATTCCTGTTTTAAGCAATATGCAATAATTGCAGTGATGACACTGCCAAAAGTGTTCATTGGTGGAAAAGTTGCCAGATTACTTATACAGGAGCTACAAAAACAAACAAACAAACAACTTACAAACTGAAAAACTCAGAGAAGCTCACTAAGTATGAACTACCCAGAACCTCATTGTTGTTAGGTGTCCTGGAGTCAGCGTTCAACCCATAGTGACCACAGGCGAAGCAGTATTGTTCTTCTCTGCTATTCATATGGTTTTAAATGGCTGATTGTTTTGTGGGAGTGAGTTTCTGGGTCCTTCTCCCAAGCCCACTGCACCAGGTATTCCCAGGAGGTCTCCCATCCATCCAAGTGCTAACCAGGGCCAACCCTGCTTAGCTTCAGAGATCTGATGAGATGGTAAGCCACAGTGGTATGGCTCCAGGCCAAATCAGAAATATAATGACTTATATACGTGAAATAAGTTGAGTAGCTCCTGATATTTGGGGCTGTGTCTGCACAGGAAGTAAGAGGAATTATTTTCTAAAACATGCAGTCATATAACATGAATGAGAAATGGGAATTGCACTGGACAAGATATATTTGATTAAGTTAAATGATAAAAATATAATAATTATGAAATGTTACTGCTTACCAAGGACAGGGCTAGTGGCTAAACTTGTGCTGTTTTATGACTATCTCTGCTAATCGGCTTGCATTTCATGATTTGTATCCAGAGGTATTTAAAATGAGTATCAGTGATTTTTGTTGTCAAAATCATGTGGTGTACCAATATTAAAATAAAATTCATCATGAATCACTTTGAATAAGTACAGCATTAAGGATTGGACTCAGAGGCATTTGGCCAAAACAAGTGCATAGTTACGTCAAGAAGAGCCCCAAGCCTGATTTAAAGCTCTGATGTTGCTGTCTTAAAATTTCTAGCAATTTTATCTTGAAACTTCTATCTAGCAAGTGAAATCCGATAAGATGATCTAGCAAGTACATGAATAGAGATGTATTCAAGAACATATTTAATGCACTAGACACTAATGATCAACCAGACAAGCTGTGGCATCACATCAAAGACGTTATTCATGAGGAAAGCAAAAGCTTATCATAAAGACAGGAAAAAAAAAGACTAATTTACATGTCAAAAGAGATGTCAAAAGAGAGTACATGTCTGGTATTCCTTGCCTTCTCATCTGTATGCATCTCAGGAGGCCTCATGAATGCAGAATCCTGATAGGTCCATAATCCATCCACATTCAGGAAGACTCAAAGCCAGTGCAAGGTGAGTGGTTGAGGCCCATGACAGTAGCTGACAGCAACAACAAGCTATGCTGTCCATTGTAACAGAACTTTGAATGCATAAAGGAAACAACAATTTTCCAAGAAACATCTCTATCTAAAGAAGTATATAATATTCTTTCACAAAACTGACCCTTAGTGTTCATATTTTTTTCTTTTTTTGGCTCAAAATAAATTTTATTGCAGAAGACAATAATATAAACAAATGTCCTCTTTAACCTCCCCAAATATTTCTTTTTTTATTGGAAATTTTTAATGTACAACTTAATGTGTTTCATTCTGACATGGATTTCATTGTGACATTTCCATAGATGCATTTCATTGTACATTGCACAGATAAGTTCCCCCTTACCCTCTTCTGCATCTCTTCCCCCCATCCCCCCCACCAAAGGCCTCTCTTCCACTTGCATGTCTTTCTGTGGGAATATTTTTCTATATACCCTTGGGTTCCAATTATGTTTAAGGTCGAAACTTTTTCTGTACTGATTTATCTTTTTACATTGTCAATAATATTACATGAATTTTCTAGCCCATTTGTATTATTACAATTCTTTGGTATTATTGGTATTATTATAATTACTTCCTGAACTACTAAAGTTGGGCTGTTCACTTTGAGGTCACCTCTCACTTTGAGGTCTCTCTCATTCCTCGCTCCTCCTTGTTCCTCCTCTCCCTCCTTTCTTCTCCCATTATCTCTTCCTTTTGCTAGATCCCTCCCTCCTTCTTTCTGCTCCCTAAATTTTCCCTTCTCCACTAAGTTGACTTTAGGTTTTTATTTCTTTAGCTTCAAGCAGTTATTTTCCTGAGACATAAATGTCTTTATTCACTTTTTATGTTGTGGCTATTTATAGCTCTATAATCAAGTAACAAGTGCATGAGCACCAAGGTATGACCTTGAGAATATCCAACTGGAACTCAGAGACCATCTCAAGAACATATTTAATGCACTAGACACTAATGATCAACCAGACAAGCTGTGGCATCACATCAAAGACATCATTCATGAGGAAAGCAAAAGGTTATCATAAAGACAGGGGAAAAAAAAGACTAATTTACATGTCAAAAGAGATTCTGAAACTTGGCCCTGAATGTGGGGCACCTAAAGTAAAAGGAAGAGATGACAAATTTCATGAACTACACAAACTATTTCAAAGGGAGCCATGTGTGGTGGTGCATACCTGTAACCCCAGCGACTAGGGAGGCAGAGGCAAGAGGATCTCAAGTTCAAGACCAGAGGCAGTCTGCATAATTTAGCGAGACCCTGTCTCAGCACAGGAGGGCCTGGGTTCAATCCCTAGTACTGCAAAAAAAAAAAAAAAAAAAAAAAAAAAAAAAAAAAAAAAAAAAAAAAAAAAAAAAAAAAAAAAAAAAAAAAAAAAAAAAAAGGATTCCAAAGGATAGGTCAAGAAGACAAAATCAAATATTATAATGACATGTGCAAAGAGGTTGAGACAGAAGACCAAAGGGGAAAAACACTCTCTATTTTTCTTAAGCTTAAAGAATTAAAGAAAAAAGTCAAGCCTTAATTGGCAAGAGTGAAGGATTCTGCAGGGAAAATGTTAAATGACACAGGATATACCAAAAGTAGATGGAAGGAATACAAGAATCATTATGCCTAAGAGAATTGGTGGATTGTCAACCATTTCAAGAAGTTGCAGATGATCAAGAACCAATGGTACTGAAGGCAAAAGTGAAAACTGCTTTGGAGGAATTGGTGAAATACAAGGCTCCAGGAATTGATGGAATATACTAATAGAGATGTTTCAATAAACCAATAAACACATGCAGCACCAGAGGTATTCACTTGTTTAATGTCAAGAAATTTGGAAAACAGCCTCTGGCCAACTAACCAGAAGAGATCCTTATTTGTATTTATTCCCTAGAAAGAAGACCCAACTGAAAGTAGAAATTAAGTAACAATATCATTAATATTGCTATTGTTGTTAGGTGCCATCAAGTCAGGTCCAACTTAGAGCGACCCTCATAGGGTTTTCAATGGCTGATAGTTTGGGGATTGTTTTTGGGAGTGGGCTTCCACATCCTTCTCCCAATCATTAATATCACATGCAAGTAAAATTTTGCTAAAGATCATTCAAAACCAACTGCAGCAGTATATTGACAGGGAACTGTCAGAAAGTCAAGCAAGATTGAGAAACAAGGGTGGAACAAAGGACATAACTGCTGACATAGATGGATATTGACCCAGAGCAGAGAATGCCAGAAAGAATGTCTATCTATGTTTTATCGACTATGCTAAAGCATTTGACCATGTGGATCACAACAAATTATATTGCGAAGAGTGGGAATACCTCAGCACTTGATTGTACTCATGAGGACTCTGCACATGGACCAGGAGGCAGATGTTGGAATAGAACAAGGAAACACTACTTGGTTTAAAGTCAGGAAATGTGTGCATCAGGGCTATATCTTTTCACCATACCTCTTCAATCTCTATGGTGAGAAAATAATCTGAGAAGCTAGACATTATGAAGAAGAGTGCCGTCAGAATTGGAGGAAGACTTATTAACAACCTGTGTTCTGCAGATGGTACAATTTTGCTTGCTGAAACTGAAGAGCATTTGAAACATTTACTGATGAAGATCAAAGAACATAGCCTTCAGTGTGGATTGCAACTCAACATCAACAAAACAGAAATCCTTACAAGTGGTTCATTAAGCAAGGTCATGATAAATGGAGAAAATATTGATGTTATCCAAGATTTTGATGTACTTTGTTCTACAATCAACACTTATGGAAGCAGCAGATAAGGAACCAAAAGACACATTGGACTGGGAGGAAGCTGTTGCAAACAACCCCTTTCAGTTGCATCAAATGCTTGTAAATGCTGAATATTGAATAAAGGAGACATTAGAAGAATTGATACTTTTGAGTAATAGTGCTACAGATGAATATTGAATATACATGGACTGCCAAAAGAGCCAATAGATCTGTCCTAGAAGAAATGCAACCAGAAAGTCCCTTTGAAGTAAGGATGGCTAGACTGCAACTCATGTACTTTGGACATATCCAGAGGGAGCAATCCCTAGAGAAGGACATCATGTTTGGGAGAGTGGCAGGTCAACAAAAAATTGGAAGACCCTTAACTAGATGAACTGACACAGTGAATTCATCAATGGTCTTAAACTTAAAATGTATCATGTGCATAGCACAGTGTTATGTAGTGTTTTGTTCTGTTGTTCATAGGGTTGCTATGAGTCAGACCCAGCTGAATGACATCTTAAAACAACAAATCAATTACTTTATCCTACAGTTTGAGTTTTCATAAATTTAATTTTCTATTATTTTAATTGTATATATATACATGTACATAGACATAAACATTCCCTAGTACTCACAAAGCTACTAGTTGTAATAAAGAGCTGAAGAAATAAGTTTATGGCCTTAAATTTCAGCAATTATTCAAAATTATAAACATCAAGATTTTTGCACAAAACTGGAGATAGCACTTCTCAAGAAACTCTCTAGTATCTGCATCACAGCTATAATGTATCTAAAATTAACCCTTGAGCCAGTGCCTTACTGATTTTTCCCAACAAACAACTTTTTTGCCCCATGTAATTTCTCTGTAGGGTAGAAATGTTTCATTTTCTGCTACTGATTCTTATTTGATACAGTATCTGGCACTGGAAGTGGTTTTGTGCAGTGGGCCTCTTAGTATCACATACTTGAAATTGGAATTTATCCAGTCAAATAGCACTTAAAGTAGAGAAGCTATGTATTGGAAAGTCCCAGAAGATGGAGAATGAGCAATACAAAGATTATTCATACCATGACCTGTATTGGTTACAATAAAGTGCATTTTAAGGTATATCTTTAGTATGTAAAATGGTAGCAACCATAATAAAATGAAAATATTACTGATTAAATGATTAATTTAACTGTACTAAAGCTCTTAAAAAGGGAATGCCTGCTTATATCTTTAAAAGAAGCTTTGTTTAGAGCATGGAGATTATGACTGCCTTACTAAACATTCAGGTCACAAAGTTTGCATAGGAACATCAGATGTAGAAAATTTCATGGGCTACTATGTTTTAAAATAGAGTGAGTCCAAATTCATAGCATTGCTAAACCTTTATGGGAAAGAGAAAACAGTGGTTGGCAAAGAGGAAGATGCTCTTGGTGAGCAGAATCAAGGTCTCTTCCAGTCATTTGAGCCAGTGCTTTCTTTTATGAGTATCCTGATGTTTCATCATATGCAAAAGGCTTTTTGCAAGACAGTACCAATTTTCCTTATCACACTTGACCTGTAACTACAGTCAAAATTCACTATGTCTCAGAGAATGAATTTCAAATGTAAGCCTGGGAATAAGAATTATACTCTAAAAGGGTTACTTTTTTTTTTTTTACTTCTATTGGTGACCATGGCTTGGAGAACAGATTTTGATGAAATAAGAGGGGGTGCATATAAGTTAAGTAGGTGTTATATTATGTCTTTATTAATATTTTCATGTCAATCATATCAAAGAAAGAAAAATATCTGTGGGACATGCTTATGGATAGAAAAAATATTGCAAAATTTCTGCACTACCCAGTATTATCTACAGATTCAATGAAATCTGTATCAAAATACCAACTACATTTTTTAGAATATAATTCTGAATGCAATGTAATTGTTTCTAGAGAAAACAGTACTAAAATCACACACCCACACACACACACACACACACACACACACACTGAATAATCAAAGCACCCTGAAGCATAAAAATCAAAGGAGATGGAATTGCACTCCTCAATTTCAAATTGTACTACAAAGCTGTAATATCAAAACAATATTGTATTGACATAAACAATACACAGAGGCCAAGAGACCAATGGAACAGAGAAGTGAACCAAGAAGAACCAAGGAAACTCATATTTACTGAGTTTAGACAAAATTACTAAGAACATGTTCTAAAGAAAAGATAGTGTTTTCATTAAAATAGCCTCGATAAATTTGGGTATCTAAATGCAGAAGGATAAGAGTCAACCTTCATCTCAAATCAGTTTCAAAAAGCAATTCAAAATCAATTAAAGACTTAAATGTAAGACATAAAACCATGAAACTACTAGAGGAAAACTTAGAGGAAAAATTACAGGGCATAGGAAAAAGCAAAGCTTCTTTGGACAGAACCCGAAAAGCACAGGAAACAAGTAAAAATAGACAAGTGAAATGATATCAAACCAAAAAGCTTCACAGCCAAGAAAAAGTGAAGAAACAATCTAGAGAGTGGGAGAAAAATATGTACAAACTACACATTTGAGAAGAAATTCAAATCCAGAATACATAAAGAACTTTAAAAACTCCAGTAGGAAATAAAATAAAATAACCCAATTAAAATTGGCAATAGACATTAATATACACTTCTTAAAAGAAGACATACAAATGGCCTACCAGCATATGAAAAACTGTTCAATGCCACTGATCATTAGAGAAGTGCAAATCAAAACTCAACCAGATATTGTCTCATTTCTTTAAGAATGGCTATTATCAGAAAGATAACAAGTCCTAGTCAGTAAATCATTTGTGAATACATAGGTAGATTTGGAGATGAATCAAGTGAAATAAGCACAAAATGACAAGTACTTTGCCTATATGTGGATCAGGTAAAAGTTAATATCATAGAAATTAAAAGTAGAATGGTATTTTCCAGAGTCTGTGCAGATTGGTGGTGAGGGGAGAAATGGTCAATGTTTACTAAATTATAATTACAAAGGAATAAATAGCTTTGATTCGCTATTGCACAGTAAGGTGAAAGTGGTTAACAATAATGTACTATATTTCTCAAAAAACTAAAAAAATATTTTGAATATGTTTTACCATAAAGAAATGATAAATACTTAAAGAGATAAACATGTCTTCTAATTTAAACATTATACAATGTATACATGCATCCAAGCATCACATGGTACCCCGTTAATATGTACACTTTTTATGAACTTATGTATAAGTTAAAATTACACCTATCCTGGGAAAACCCACTTCTCTAAGTCCACTAAGTTCCCCTTACTTAATTTTTCCTTCAAAATTTCCAGATGGTCTTTGGCATAGAACTGTAAGAAACTTAACATCAGAGTCTTTGTCATGTTGTATCCAAAGCATCTAAAAAAAGTCACTAAGTCCCTCAAAATATTTAATATGGGGATAAATTTTTATACTATTTTGATAACTATTTTGATACTATTTTGATAATGGTGTTTCTCTTCACATAATAAATTCTATTCTGAAAAATCTCACCTTTATACAACCATCAATAATCTAAATTTCAATGTGAAATGTGAATTACACTAGTCTATTGGTACTCATTGGGATTTAGTAATAGAGGAATATTAGATTGAGTTACTTGATCACAGCAGGATTGTCCCACAATGGCTCTGTGCAGTTAGGATAGCCAGAAAAGCTGGTAGCTTCCCATACAAGATGGAAACTTAATAATAAGAGGACCAATCATGCCTCTCCAGGTTGAAGCTGAATGTCTACAGTCCCTAGAGAGTGGCTGGAACAAGTCCATGCTCAAAGGCTGAAGAATCTGCAGTCTCATATTCATAGGCAATGGTGGCAGCAAAATACACTTTTCCTCAGGAAGAGTTCAGTGTTGAATGCTTCCTCCTTTCACTTTTTGTTCTACTCAATGTAGTCAAATTTATAATCAAAATTAGTCATACAGTCTTCTTTCAGACAAACTTTTTGGCTTCTTAACAGATTCCCCAAACTCCAGGTAGATTTTTCAGTGGTCTCTGATCATGACTATAACTATCAATTCTCTGAGACTTTGTTGATGTCATTTACCCAAAGAAAAAAGATCTTCCGATTACATGGACTAGTTAAACAACCTTTGAATATCTGCAGAATTCTTTGTATGTAACCAGTACTTTGACATTTGTTATTTACTATCTAAAAGAATTTATTTTTAAGCATATCTTATATATTTGTTTATATTTAAATAAACCAGTCTTATAATTCTTGCATGTTCAATTTATCATATATTTTGTACATATTAGTATTATTACCATTTATTCCATAAAACTATCCTTTTAATTCCTTTAATTATATATCTCCAAATTCTTTGTTTCCTTCCTCATCCTATAGGGTATATTCACAGAAACAATTTATTTCTGAAAAATATTTCTCATGAGTAATATCAAATATATAGATTAAAATTTATTTGTATACATGTTTTCAGTTAAATAACTACTGAAACTAAAATTTGAGCATTAACATCGCAAAATTATTTTTACGTTTATTACAACTAAAATATATGATACTCTACTTTTGTCGCATGATTATAGAAACTATGCAAATTTTCCATCTATCCCTGTTATTACTTGATTTGTAATGTTACCTTGCAGTTCCTCTTTTTGAATCTGGGCTGGCCTTGTGACTGGCTTTTGCCCACAGAATGTACCAGAAATAATAGCACACCAATTTGTAGTCCAGGCCTCAAAAAGCATTACCATTACTATGTAAACAAGCCTAGCTAGACTGCTGATCATGGAAGATGCTGAGATCTCAGCTACATCTTCCCAAACCACACGACTCATAATGCCTAAGCCTTGATGAAATTAGTTGAATATGCAAATAACAGCAGAATGGTGAAGAAAATTGGACTGGGGAGCTATACTGGAGATAAGAAGCAAGTGCCAAGGAGAGAGAGTGAAGTGACTGTTCAGGAGGGATCTGGGCACTTCTGTATGGCAGGATTTCAGAATTGACAGAACTAGTAACTGCAGACCTTCTATCCATTCCCTTATTAAATTAGAGCATTTATTTCTTTATTGGGTATTGGGAGTCATGTGACCAGTCTTGTAACTCCTACATTTCTGAATCAACAGTAAACACACATCTATTCTTACTCTAAATGATGAGTCCCTGGACAGACGTTGAGGTGGGATGACCATGTTTTGCATGTGAGTGGGGCATGAAAAAGTGGTGCAATAGCTGCACAATGATGAGTGAAAAAATGGCCTCTTCTCTCATCATTCCATTTACCCACTCATTTTGTAAATATGACTGGGCAACTTTTCTGATAATAATTGACATGCCCTATCTCATCTCTTAACTCTGCACTTGTCTGTGGTTGGCTAAAGACTGAGTTGGAAGTGAATTTGTGCTATTTGTGATATAAGGATTTAGGACACCTTACACATTTCCATTCTTTTAGGACCCTTTCACTGGATGAGATACAGTCATCTGAAAAAATGAGAGAACAAATGGACCAACCTTTATTGTCTCAGAAGAGATCACCAGCCAGCCCCAAGGCAATTAGCCAGTAGAGAGCAGGTGTGAACACCTTCATTTAGCATCGGCTGAGAGAGGCTTGGATTTGAGAATCACCCTCACACTACTTAGACTCTTGGTTCAAAAATTTTACTAAAAGCCATAAGGTTTTTGGACAATTTATTACAGGCTAAGAAAAAACTGATATATTACTTTTTTAATATTTTAAGTTATTAAATGCTTATTGAATACCAGATACAAAGAGTTGTTTTATAACTCTTTTTCAAGGGTTTCTCTTTAGATTTTAAACATACATTTTTATACATATATATAATTAATTAAGTATTGGGATAGATTTATAAAAGATCTATTTAAGGTCTATTTTCTACATAAACAGGCCTCTGAAGCTCTGACCCTAAGAAATAGCAGGGAAATATAAACTGTAAAATATATCTCTAAAGAGATTCTATTTAGAAAAAAATTCAGATGACATTCTGTGCCTAGACTTATTTCTGGAGAAACAAAAATGATGTCCTTTCCCCCAACTTTTAGGAAATGAAGGAAATTATAATCCAGTTTGGTAGACATGTAGGAATGAAATAACATTATATACTCCAAAATCAATAAGTGGCATAGAATTGTTAAAATGATGAGACAGTTATACAAGATAATAAGGATGAGAAAAGGGAAAATGTTCAGTTACATTTAAATTGGAATGAGCAAGTCAGGCACCTGGATAATGAGGAGAGCACCTTCCTTAGCGGGAAGGCTAGGTAAGCTGACACTGTTGAGGTACGCTGACAGGAAGCTACGTCTCTAACCATCATAGCAACCACAGGCAGAGATAAAGTTCCAAAGAATAAGACTGCAACTCTATTTAGAAACAAAACTTTTATTTAAAAGGAAATTCCTCAACTTGATCTTTACATTATTTTCTATCAAATTTTGAGAAAACATATTTACCATTTAATAAGTAGCCATTAAAATAAGTCAGCTCTTTGTATTTTGACATCAAGCTGATAGATACCCAATGTATATGAATAAGGTAATTTGAACTTATTCTGCTTGCTTTCATTCCGCAGGCTATAAAATTTGTCATAGTTTTCATTAATACAATGATTTCTAAGATAATTAAAAATTGACTTTTGTGAGAGCTCTTATTTTTGCAAGGATGAATCAATAATGTCCAAATAATTTTCTATTTTTCAAGTTGTACTTTTATAGATTTCTTAACAAAATGAAAATAAAATATTAAGTAATATTATGAATGGGTTTAATGATTTAAAATGCTAGTTTTAAAGCAAAATTTTATAATTCTTATTTTTTTGCATTTAAGAAGTGTACTATTAAAAGCTATTAGGAAAATCATACTTAAAAGTAAGTATTTATTGTAATCAAGAATTAATTTAAGAATTTAGAACAGGTATTTAAAAAATGAATTTGGAATTCATAAATGTGCAAAATGTATTTCAAATGACCATGTCATTTCAAGACTTTTCAAGATAACTATCAAGAAAAATATTTTGAGTATTATGATTATTCTATTAGAAGCTTATGTGGAAAATCTTTGTAATTCTTTCTATAACAGAGAAATTGACAATTGGCCTGAGGTGAATCTTAAAGAAGTTCAAGCTAACCCATGACATAAATAAGGTGGAAATAGGAGAGAATAAAATCAAACGAAATTTCAAAATACAATATTTATCATTTGTACACACAAACAACTAAAAGAAGGAATGCAATAAGACAATTTTAGTTCAGGAATTTGTTTAAGAAATTTTGCAATCCATATTTTTTCTCAGAAAATTTGGTATGTATTTGTTGTGTGCTTTGCTTCAAGCACAGAGAAAAATTAGTCTCATCTTCTTGTTTTTCCTGACCCAGTGAATGAAATCACCCAGCCAATGCTATCCATAGATACTGCTCTCATTCACTCTCAACCTCTAATTGCCATAGATGTCAGAATCTACTTTCTTAGTACCTCTTCAGTACACTCTCTTAACTCATTTTCATCTGCAATTTCATCTGCCATTGCCCTAGTTTAGGATTTACCACTTTTATCTGAACAATTGTAATAACTTCCGGATAAATTTCAGACTCCTTCTTGTTTTCTTAAAATCATTGCCCACACAACAGCCAGGGTGATCTTCTCATACTATCCATTGGAAAAGCAATTTCTCTATTGACAATTCTTCAGGAAATCCCTACAAGTTCAAATCCCTTGACATGGAGCCAAAGGTGCTTTTCATTCTGCTGAGTACCAATTTGTATTGTTTTATCTCCCTTCAATATCTCTGGTGTTCCCTTTTACTCATCTACTTAGAACACTTCACATTTCCCTGGAAAGGAATGCTGTGGAAGCTGTGATCCCAGACTATTCTTCCCTCTCACTGTCTACTGTCCTCTCCACAACATACATGCGTATTTGTTGGATACCCAAACAAGCTCCTTGACATATCCCCTGTGTATGCATGTGTGTCTTATCCACTCAGGTAATATTTCACTTATTCTAGTCAGGTTTATGTGTATACTCTATGTGTATACTGCTTTTGTTTGTGATACTGTCTGAATATCTATAATTCTCTGTCTATAATACTTTATGTATC
Source organism: Pedetes capensis (assembly GCA_007922755.1). Classification (NCBI taxonomy): domain Eukaryota; kingdom Metazoa; phylum Chordata; class Mammalia; order Rodentia; family Pedetidae; genus Pedetes; species Pedetes capensis. The sequence goes on from VMDO01013554.1 coordinate 23,561, forward strand.
ATGAGGGCAGACTGTTTTTTCTCTAGTCATGTCCAATATGAAAAGAAATTGTAATTATGTATCATTTGAAGAGAATGAAAAATAAAACTGTGAATAAAAATAATAACAGTATGTATCATGATATGTGATATCTAAATTTTCCTTAATAGAAATAAATAAGATAAGGTTATGGAAGCATGTCCATGTCATGGAAGTATGTCCCTTCATGCAGATGTTGATGAAGCTATTCCAAAGTTCCATAAATGAGGATATGTGGGATACCTAGTGACAATAATGTCCACAAACAAAACAATGCATTTCATTGAAGTTATATTTGCAAGCACTTGGCACATGTTTTTTTATTTTATTTATTTATTTTTATTTATTTATTTATTTATTTTATTTATTTTTAATTTACTTTATATGATTGGTTATTACTTTATATTATTGGATCTTGGTTAACCCCAGATAATCCTGTGACCAACCCAGCCCAGGCCAGAGGGGAAGCCCTTACCCTGGTGACCTAGAAAAGGGACTTACGTGATTGGTGATTGGTGCAAACACAAGCCTTCATTTCTGTGATTGGTGAAAAAGATGCTGCTGTGATTAGTATAAAAAGGCACTGCTCTGATTGGTGCAAACACAAGCATTCTTTTCTATGGTAGATGCAAACTCTCTTTCTCTGCCTGGGCAAACAGGCAGCTCAAGTAATGCAGGCTGAGTTGGTAACACAAAGAAAGCAGCAGCAAAGACAGCAGAAGGATCATCACAGCAGCAGTGGCAGACAGCAAAGCAGCCAGAAGACTGAGCTACAGAAGCAGCAAAGCAATTGGCTCTTTGCCAGCTGAAAAAAAAGAGGTGAGGCTATAAGACCAGAAACTGATGACAGCAGCATAATAAGAGCTTCGATTGCTGCTTTCTGAATGGCAGCAACGGAGACAGAGGGCATACAAAAAAGAGGTGACTGAACAGTTTGAAATAGTGACCAGACCAGGCAGAGAGAGAAGCAGTTGTAAAGTGCCAGAAAAGAGAAACTGTAGCCCTGGTCACTGGAAGAGTTCCACAGAGCTGTCAAGTCTTTAGGACCAAGGATCTCAAGACACCCTAGCCCAGAAGCTATGACACTGGCCACTGTCTAGGACTGAGGAATCCTGATATCCTGATCTGCCTGGAAGCTGCAACACCAGCTGCACTCCAGAGCTGAGGAATCCCAATATCTAGCCCCATCTGGGAGCTAAAACACCAACTGCTGTCAAGGGCTAAGGAATTGTGACCTCCTCAGCCCCCTAAGAAATATAGCATTTAGAGGATTAGGCATCTCTGCAGCCTGGACCTACACAGGAGCTAAAACACTTGAAAGGCTGAGGGATCTTGGCCTCAGTGGCCTAATAAGAGCTGTAACACTAAAAACCTCCACCTGCTGCTACTGCTCCCACCTGTTTGCTGTTCTTACTAGCCTTTGTCAAATACAGAGAGACCCAACTACTGCCTAAAACCAGCATTTGAAGGGCTTCTCCTTGCCTACCCACAATTTCTATCCAGGTAGTGGGAAAGGTCTCCAGCCAGCTGATCAGGGCCACTACAGCGAGAATGTCCTGTTTATCAGTATCTGTACTTTTCTTCCTCTTTCTACACACACAAGTAACTATATTTCTCAGCTCTCTTGTATTTACCTAGGGCTTACTTCCAGCTAATGTAAGGTAAGCAAACCTGAATTTTAACAAGTATAGGGTTGGTCTTTACAACATCTCCCTTGATCCTCCTTGTTCTGTATCTCTCAGATACAGCAAATCTTGCCAAGGTCCCAGGAGCATGAAAGGATCCTGGGTACCTCAACAACTCTAACACTGCCTGCCACATATTCACTGGGACTGCTTTATGAATGAAAAAGAGTGCTTTCTTATTTTACTGAATGGAACTTAAGTCTTTTAAGAATAGCAGTTGTTACTTGCCTTAATACACCTTCCAAATATATTGTAGTGTTGCTTTCTAAGGAGAATGTGACACCAGACTCACTTTGTTACTCTCCAATTGTGCAATTTCCATTATTTGCAGTAACTTTATTGCACTTAGAACTTCTTCATGTGATATGACAACTATTTCACATCATTTTTCCTCAGAAAAATATTCCTAAAGCCACAAGCAGGATTTATAATCCCATCAATTGAACTCCATCCTAAGTCCCTCTGTCTGATCAAAACACTTAGGTCTTTAAATCCTTCATTATATATGTGTTTCATAGCCTGCTTCTTGACTTGACTTTCCTAATGAAATTCATCATCATGGGCCCATTTCTTATACTCACATCTTAATCCTCTTGTTCTCTTGCCTTTCTTCTGCATCTGTCCACACATACCTTCCAACCTGGGCCTATCTAATCACAAACACTTTCCATCTTCTGGGCTGTTGAGCCTTTCTGGAGAAAATTACATAACTCTGCCAAGCTGGGCAGATTTATAGTTTCCAATTTCAGCTGGCCCCATGAAATTGCTTGTCACTCCTTTCTCTCAAATAACTTTTGGTCTGATAGCGCTGACCTATTCAATGATAGGCGCAGAGCTGTCTGCCCACAGCATCTTGTATTTATTTCTGTGTGTCAAAAGGAGGATTTTGCACACACCAATTTGTGCATTTATGAACTGCAGGCCCCACCCAGTGTCACCCTGATCTTCCTGTTCTCCAGCAACTTCCACTTGCCCTCACAAGCTATCGTACAACTCTTGCTGCTTCCTCAGCACAACCAAACACCATGCTGATCTGCCGCTGGCATCACCACCAGCGAGGCAGTTGAACAGCCTTCTGAGTTCTTCTCTTCTTTCATGACTCAATCGGGCAGAAATAAAATGAATAAAATAAAAATGAGATAAAGTGAGATAAAAGTTTGAATTTGATTACATAAGGAGTAGCTGCAGCTCAGTTGGTAGAGTGCTGTTCTGCTCTCCCTGGGGCCCTGGGTTTGATTCTGAGCATCTCAAAAATGGGAGAAGGACCTGGCAGCCCACTCTTGAAACAATCTACCATTGAAAACCTTTTGAATAGCAGAGAAGCACTGACATATTGCCGGGCATGGCACAGTGTTGGGGAGTGTTTCATTCTGCTGTACATAGGGTCTTGAGGAGTTGGACTCAACTGGAGGGCACCTGAAAATATCAACAACAAGCTCTTTTATAGACAATTATGACAAGCATTAATACTTATGAAACTTATGGAATCACTTGGAAAAATTCAAAAATTGTAAAATATAATGAATTTTATTCCATACAGATTTGTTTATATGTAATCACCTAACAACAACAACAATCACATATGTATATGTAATAGGAGTCAAAAAGCTTCCTATTAAAGATATACACTATTACACAGGCCTTAGCCACAGAACCTCTTTTCTCTTACTTAATGCTAAAAACAAGCCTTTGTCTTTCTGCCCTTATTCTTACCATACCATATAATGATCCTAGAACAATTATGTACCTAACAACAACAAGAAGCACATTTTTGCAGTAAGTTTATCTGACTATAGTTTTATGAGTGTATGCAGTAAGGCACTCTATTCAACCCACTGTTTTTCACTTTAGTAAAAATTAAACATTATCATATTAATTATAAACATTTACAAAGAAACTATGTGCAAACAACTGTGCTATATATACATGATGATCCAGAAGACAAGAGATATTTATGTTGATAGATAAGGCTTGGACTTTGCTCTCCAAGTGGTTTACATTAGAAGAATAAGGACAAAGTATTTATCTGAATGTAAGACAGACCTCTCTCTTTTATTTCTCCAAGGGAACACTAGTCCTAAGGAAAAAAAATTAAACAAAAATTAAATAAATAAACACTTTTAAAAATCTTATTGCAACCAAAAGCTGAAAATCCTTCCCTGCTTGAAAAGAACAGATGAAACCATATATATGACTAATAATAAAGCAAGGCATAGCTTTGGTAGAGACTACAGCCATACATTTTTGTTGTTGTTGTTTCGTGGTCCTTACTGCGGGTTGAACCCAGGACCTTGCACTTGCTTGTATTCTTTGCAAGTGCTGGACCACTGAGCTGCACACCCCGACTTTTTTTTTTTTTTTTTTTGAGACAGGGTTTCCCTAAATTATGCACACTCCCTCTGGTCTCGAACTTGCAATCCTCCTGCCTCTGCCTCCCAAGTCACTTGGATTACAAGGGTGTACCACCACACACGGCCTGTTGTTGTTGTTGTTGTTGGGTGCCGTCGAGTCGTATCCGACTCATAGCAACCCTCTGTACAACAGGGGAAACACTATTGTCAGTGCTTCTCTGCCATTCATAGGGTTTTCAATGGCAGATTGATTTTTGGGAGGGGGTTGCCAGGTCCTTCTCCCAAGCCTACAGCTTCTGGTGTTCCCAGGCGGTCTCCCATCCAGGTACTAACCAGGCCCGACCCTGCATAGCTTCCGTGATCTGACGGGATCGGATGCCACAGGGCTACCGCTGCAGGCACACACGGATTAGGCACATATTTTTTTTTTTGGACATATGGCTTAGGCACATATCTTTTATTCACAATAAGATATCTATTATTGCTACCAATTAAAGTAATACCACTTTGAGCCTTCCTATGTAAGATAGTTCTAGAGGATGGCTAGACTGTTTCTTTCACATTTTGGACACATAGTCAGGAAGGACCAATCCCTGGAGAAGGACATCATGTTTGGGAGAGTGGCAGGTCAATGAAGAAAAGGAAAATCTTCAACTAGATGTATTGACACAGTGTCTGCGGCAGTGAGCTTAAACATAAGATCCTACGCCTGGCATAGACCTGGGGAGTGTTTTGTGCTATTATACGTAGGGTTGCTATGAGTCGGACCCGACAGTACCTACAACAACAACAAAGATGACAACGGTATCTAACAACAACAACAACATGTAAGATAGACAAAATTTACCAAGAATTGCTAGTAAAGAATAAAACTTAGGTCATTATAATGGAGAAGTTTGGTTTAGGTTCTGGTAGTTGCTTTTATTTATTTTGATTGTCATTATTTGGTAATGAATCTCCTTGACTTCTGTTTGCATTCAGAGCTCACAGGTACTTAAAAGCTATATAGCTACTTTATTCCTATCATAAAGATCTTCCATGTTGGTCATTAATGTCTAAGCATTACATCGTTTAGTGAGGTCATCCTTTGGAACATTGTAAAGCAAACAAAGCCATACTGAGTATTAAAAGACAGAAGAGTTTAATAAGAGAGTTAGGGCTTACATGCACATAGAAAGAGCAAAGTCTGTGGAGACCATGATGGCTATTGCTGGAAGGTCAGGTGACAGTCACATAAGTCACGGGACCCTCACAAAAGGTAATGGTTTTCTCTTCTTGGAACAGGCCACGATTCTCATTTATATGGGATCTCACGCTGCATATTATTTCAATTGAAAATAGGAAAGATGAATAGCTGTCATGTATGGTCATCAGAATCTCACAAGTATATAGATATCTCTTCATTATAGCAAATGGAGGTTCATTGTTTGGCAAATGGGAATCTAGAACCATTGGAAGAATAGGATTCTAAGAAACAATGAAATGCAGTTCTTGGCACAGTAACTATGCAGATTTACTGACAATTTAGTACAAGAAGAGTTGAGTGCTTTATATTTGTTACCTTGAGACATTAACACACAATTTCTTAAATATAAAAACACTATATTGAAATCTACAATGAATCTACCCAAAGCTTTCTTTTTAAATATTTTTTTGATGGGGAGAGTCAATGTGTTGCTATATATCCCAGACTGACCTCAAACTTGCATTCTTCCTGCCTCGGCATTGGCCCTCCCAGTGCTGTTATTGCAGGCCTGTGCCACCATGCCTGTCCCAAAAGTTCGTTTTCATCATATTTTCACATTTAAATAATGTCACAACAGTTTTTAATGTTGGTAATATGAAAGTATTAATAGAAAGTATTAATAGAAAGTATAATAGAAAAGTATTAATTCTATCATAAATTATGGGCTGGGGTTTAGCTCAGTTCAGAGAGTGCTGGGCTGAACTCTCTGAGGACAAGGTCCAATCCCCAGCAGCACAAAAATGGGAGAAGGATGTGGCAGTCTATTCCTGAAGCAATCCTGAAACAATCAGCCTTGCAATATCGTGAAGGTTGCTATGAGTCAGACCCAATTCATTGGCACATAACAACAACAACAAAATTAATCACAGTTTGTTAAGAAAATACTTGCTTTTGTGTAAATCAAAATATATTGTCATTTATTTTCTCTAAATATGTTTTATGATCAAAAAAGTCCTTAGTGGGAATAAAAGAAATAATCTACAAGACGTAATGTAACAATTCTTTTAAAATATGTTTATGATCTATATAAATGTCTGTGTATGTTCAAGAGAACACACATATGCACATACACAGAGTATACTTTTATCCAAGTTGGTAACTAACTATATCAATTGTTGTTGTTAGTTGCTCTCAAGCCCCACTCATAGCTACCCTATGTACAACAGATCAAAGCACTTCTCAATTCTGTGCCAGGCACACTATCTTAGATCTTATTTATGTTTAACCCCATTGTTGCAGACACTGTGTCAATCCATCTGGTGGGGGGTTTTCCTTTTTTTCACTGACGTGCCACTCTCCCAAACATGATGTCTTTCTCCAGGGATTGATCCCTCCCTACTACATATCCGAAATACACATATCCAAAATACTATATATCCGAAATACATATCCAGACACAGTCTGGCCATTCTTGCTTCCAAGGAGCACTTTTGTTGCACTTCTTCTAGGACAGATCTGTTGGTTCTTTTGGCAGTCCATGGTATATTCAATATTCATCTCCAGCACCATAATTCAAAAGCATCATAGAAATGCTATACTCATGGCAGTATAGTTTTCTCTTATTAAGCACTATTGTTTTCTCTTCCTGAGCCAAATACAATATATTGAAGCAGTGAAAAAAACTTTATTTTTAATACTGTCCATATTCTCAGTGGTAGAACAGTGATGCTTTTATTTTATTTCATTTCATGTTATTTTAAGACAGGGTCTTACTAAGGTACACAGGTTGCCTCTGGCCTTGAATTCACAATCTTCCTGCCTCCACCTTGAAGTTGAAGTTGCTGGGATTATGACCTTGCACACTCCAACAGACAACAGTGATACTTTCTTAAAATAATTTTATGTTCTGGGTAACAGAATTTGTTCCATCCTAAATAAGACCAAATCAGTTTTATAGTTGTAACCTGTTTTATTGTGTGTAGACTTTGTGTTAAGATACTTTTAAAAATGAAATGTCAACCCCAAATTGATGTTGGAGACAGAGTAATGCTTGATATTTGATGATGTGCTGCCAGCTTGCCTCTCCCTGTGAAATTGCTAGCTGCCTCTTTATGACAGGTTTTGGCTGAGGGATTTCTGATAGGAAGACCTCCATATACAAAGGTCTCAACAGCATATGATTTGCAAGGGTGAGGTGTCAGGGAGGAAGTAGGATGGAAGGATGAAACACAAGCGCTTTGTTGTTTGGAAATTGAATTTCATGCTCTTAATTATTCAAGTTACTTTAGGAACTTTTCTTGTAGTTGAATCAATAATTCAAACATTCCAGAGTTTGGCATGAAAAGGCAAGTAAAATTCCTACTGAGTAATAATCTCCATGAAAAATTGAGTCTGTGAACCTTAGGCTATTATAGTTTTGAGGGAAATTCTATTTTGTTATTTGCTGGGGCAACATTTTATCTTAATAGCTCTTTGTAATTTAATTTATGTTTTAGTGGATTCAGCTACTTAAGCGCGCGCACGCACGCGTGCGCGTGTGTGTCTGTGTATTTGTGTGTGTGTGTGTGTGTGTGTGTGTGTGTGTGTGTGTGTGTGAACATGGAAAGGAATTCACAGTTAAAATGCTTTGGTTCCCTTTTTAGTTACTTAAAAAATAAAAAAAAAATCCTAAGGGTAGTAATTTTAAAGGTTCTTTATAGGCATTTTAATATTTTTCTTCACATATCCAAAGGGCTCTTTTATTTTTTCCTTATACATACTCATTTATCAAAATTTCAGCCTACAGTCTCCCTTCAACTATCATCTTATGACGATGACTTTCTAATACACACCCATCTCCATAGGAGCTCTTTCTCACCACCTCAACCCCTGTTTATGCTATTCTCACTGATAACCTCTATTTTGACATTTTTGTGCTTTTAAAAAGCATTTCAATTTTAAAATATCCAAACTCAATTAATCTTAGTTCACAAACTCATTTCTCTTTTATATTTTATTTCAAAATATACCACCAATGACTAATTTGCCCAAGATAGAAAGTCACACATCCTTGAGATGCATGATTTTCACCATGCATATCCCAAAGCACTAAATCTTGAGATTACACCATTAATCATGTTTGAACTTGTCTCTAATTATTTATTGTTTTGCTCATGCTAGGCAAGTGCTCTACCACTGAGCATATCCCTAACTTTATTTATTTATTTATTTATCTATTTATCTATTTATTTTGCAGCACGAGGGGGTTGAACCCAGGGCTTCAACATGTTTGCAAGTGCTACACCCCTGAGCTATGCCCCCAGCCAATTTTTCACTTTTTCTCTTGAGACAGAGTCTTGCCAATTATTCAGGCTGCCCCTGACCTCAAACTTTCAATCCTCCTGGCTCTACTTCGAGAGTTTCTGGAATTACAGGCACGTACCACCATGCCTGGCTGTTATTTTTATATTGAGACGGGATCTTGCTGAGTTGTGCAGGCTGCCTATGGCCTCAAACTCACAGTCCTCTTGTCTAAACCTCCTGAGTCACTGGGATTATAGGCCTGCACACTGGTGCTTAACTCTGTAGACTGATTTTTTCTTATTACTTTTGAATGGACTATAAAAATTCTTTTTTCATAGCTCTAAGAAATGACCTTTGAATTAACTAAATCTTCTCTTACTTCTCTTACACAGAAGTGATTCATTCTCTATACAAAGACCTTAAATAAAAACTCCTTCATGTCGGTATCCTGGTAAAATATTTTAATGAACACACATTGATCTTAGATGAAGTATAGCTTTTTTCATATGATGTTCAAGATCTTCCTTTCCTCCTTCACTTGTGCTCTATATTCAAGCAATATTTTAAGTGCCCAAGACAATGTCCTTTCTCTGAGGCCTGTACAGTGCTCTTATCTAGCTAGAAGAAGCATATCTAACTATCTAGCTCCTAGCTTTTTTGTACTTCTACTTCTAGTTGATAGCCTGTAGACATAAACCTGTGGCATCCTGTTAGATCTCAGAAGCTAAGAAGGGTCCGGCCTGGTTAGTAACTGGATGGGAGACCGCCTGGGAACACAAGGTACTGTAGGCTTGGGAAAAGGACCCAGCAACCCACTCCCAAAAATCAATCTGCCATTGAAAACCCTATGAACAGCAGGGAAGCATTGACAATAGTGTTTCTCCTGCTGTACACAGGGTCGCTATGAATCTGATACCAACTCGACGGCACCTAACAACAATAACTTATACTTGGTAGTTGACAGGTTTTTGTTTACTGTTTTTTTCTTTTTTCCCTTTTTCTTATTCAGCACTGAAGATTGAATCCAAGGCATTGAACAAGCTAGGCAAGTGCTCTACCAGTGAGCTACACTCCTAGCTCAGTTTCTTTGAGGAAGATTTCTTAAAGCAGTAAGACTAGACTACCTTCTTCTATAACATGAGCAACACTCGCCACCACATTCCTTATCACAGCATGTCACATATGCTTGAAAACTCATCTCTTTCCTCTCCTAGGCTGTAAACACAGTGAGAACAGGGCCTGCATTGCTTTCTCTTTTAGCTTTAAGACTAATCATAGTGTTGGACCCAGGTGTTGTTGTTAAGTGCCATCAAGTCAGGTCAGACTCATAGCAACCCTCATAGGGTTTTCAATGGCTGATTGTTTCGGGATTGCCACAGGAGTGGATTGCCATGTCCTTCTCCCATGTTTGCGGTGCTGGGAAACAAACTCGGAACCTCAGGGACTGTAGAGCAGTGCTCTACCAAGTTAGCTAAATCCCAGTCCAGGTAGCATTCACTTAATAGTTGCAGAATTGAAAGTTAAATTGATTTTTAATTTCATTTTTTATCAATAAAATGGATTATGTAAGTGTGATATTTAGCAGGTCATTAAACTACATGCCATGGCATTTAAGGGATACAACGAACCATAAGATTTTGGTTCTCAGTTTATAGGCTGACTGGCCATAAAAGAGCCAAACTCATTGAAGATAATGAACAACAAACAGTTTCCTACTGCCAATCCTTATTACAGAGAATGATTTCCATAGAACACCATTGGAACATTTAGATTAATAATTCTTGCACATTCTATCATCTGTCTCCCTCATTAACCATAATGATGTTCCATTTCTTCCCTGTAAATAATGCCATTTCCATATAAGTAAGAACAGGCTTATCCAATTTAAAAATAAACAAGCATTTTACAAATAGACACATTCAGTTCCATAAATTTCCATGTTTTCCCATTATATGCTCACAGTTTAGTGAGGGAGATAGTGCTGAAAATATACTGGGGTGCCAAAAAGTGTACGTTGTTGTTGTTGTTAGGTGCCGTCGAATCATTTCTGACTCATAAAAAAATGTATACACATTTTAAAAGACGTTATGCATGTATTACTTTTCAAAATTGAATTGTATTACTATAGCCATTGTAGAATGACATTTTCTCAAAAGCTGGTGTTAATCAAGTAAGTGCTAGTTAATGTACCGAGGACATAACACATTCTTAAAATAGCAAAATGGAAAGTTTTATTTCCATGATGTGTATACATTTTTGGGACACTCTTTATAATTTAAAACAGTGTAGTAATTGCAATGACAATCACATCATAATGTAATAGTAGAGGCCATAACTACTTTAAATACCTATAAGGCTTTGATATTGTTTGGAAAATTGGCAATATTTCAATAATGTGATGCATCTGATGATTAATATAAACCTAAATATAATTAGCCTGCAGCTATACCACTGTGGTGTCCGTCCAATCTTATCAGATCTCTGAAGCTAAGCAGGGTCAGGCTTGGTTAGTACTTGGATGGGAGACTGCCTGGGAGCTCCAGGTGCTGTAGGCTTGGGAGAAGGATCTGGCAACACACTTGCAAAAAACAATCAGCCATTGAAAACCCTATGAATAGCAGAGAAGCACTGACAATAGTGTTTTGCCTGTTGTATATAGGGTCATTATGAGTTGGACACCTACGTCAGTGGCACCTAATAACAACAACAAACATAATTATCCCAATAATTCTATTTAAGTTTATTGGGTTTGTTGATATTTTCAGGCACATGAAATGTTTAAACTTTCATGTGTATATTAGTTAATAAAGCATAGAGATTTCAAAGAGAAAAATGAAAGCAGGTATTTAATTAAATATTTGTTATTGTGAATAATTTGAATTCATAAATATTTCTATGTGAGTTACATTTGGCAGAACCTTATTAGTCAATCAGAATTTGTTTGCAATTTGTTATTTTCTTTCAATATTTGTAGACAATATAATAGAGAAGAAACAGAAATTAAATAATGTGGAAACCTTAATTGCTGTCAATCATTTGGGGGTCCCCAAGAAAAACCTAGAGGGGGCTTGTGTGGAGATTTGTCTGACCCAGGTAGAGGCCTGAACCTTATCCAAGTTTTATCCTATTCTTGACCCTCCCACTCATAACTCTGGACATAGAGTTGAGAGTCCTAGGAAGAACTGCAGGAACAGAGGCTTGTCTGGCCCACTTGGAGGACTAACATCTATCCTCCAGGGCTGGTGACCTTTGTCCCACATCCTGGTATTCCACTCCTCCCCCTCTCATCAAGTGATCCAAGATGGCCCCCAAACAGCCTAGCTCTGGTGTGGCCTCTTTTAATCTGATTAGCTGCCCAGAGCCATCTGATTGGTCAGAAAAGGAAGCTCAGTGATTGGCCTGGTCTGTGCCTAACACCCCTACCAAAATTTTTCTTTTCAAAATCCCCAGTTACATGACTGCCACACCTGGTACAAGCTGCTCCCTGATTGGCTATTTCTGGGTCCATGCCCTCTTCATAGAAGCTGTATAAACCACCACTGAAGATACTAGCTCCTCTTTTTTGTCCCTTGCATTCTTAATCCTCCCCTGTTCATGGGCTCTCTGGGCCCCTTCAAACCTGACCCCCACACCCTCCTCCTGAGACCTACTCCTGAGGCACTCCAAGTGCCACCAGTGAAGACATCTGAGGACTACAAGGAAGACTCCGTGTCAAGCCCAGGGCCTCCGAAGTGGCAAAGGCTCCAAGCAAGACATGAAGAGCTCTCTGCTTTTCTTTCCCCACCTTGGGAAAGAAGAGAGCAGAGAAGGCGAGAAGCAACAGGAGATACACCATGGGACACTTTCATCAGGCGTTGTTGTGCTGCACCCCCTTTTGTTCACCTTGGTAGGTACAGCTTAATAATTTCTGTTCCTGTTTACAAGAAGGCTCCCGAAGTCCTTCTTTGGTGCCACCAGCTCTTGCCTATTTCCAAGGGTCCCTGAGTACCCGTGTTGAGGCAAGCTCCATTACCTCATTGGGCCTGAGTGAAATCCAACACTTAATGACTTCAGGAATTTAAAGTTATTCTCAAAATCTTCAAAAGGTTATTAATTCTATACTTTAGAAACTAATGCATTCTGTTAAACAAAAATATGCATTTTGTAATACCAATATAAATGTAGCATGACATTTTTTTCTAACGTGATGAAAGCATTTCTTTAGCAAAGATGCATGGACATAATTAAAAAAAGAAAAAAATTCACTCTTACTTCACTATTTTTAAAGCTATAACAACTTGTTTAAAATTATTTCAAGTCAAACCCAAAGCTGCTTTTTTATGTAAAACAATGACCAATACATTCCAACTATCTCTTTCATACACTCATTTAGATGAATACTTTTTTAGGCAGCTGATGGCTATATGGGTGGGTGGAGGGAGCATGGGTAAGGTCATTTTTGAAAAATGCCTACAGACAAAAAGAAACCCAGTGTTTTTCTTCTTAACGACCTTGAAAATAAATATGAATAAGTAGTATTTCTCCCTGGAAGCAAAATCAGTCTCTGAGAACTAGGCAGGCTACATGTGGTTGGCAAAAACACTGCACATTTAAAATGTTGCTGAAGAAGGTGGAGTTCATTCCATAACAATGCCCCAAAGAAGGAGCTGGCACTTTACTATGGAGTTCCCTTTTGACACCTTCTTTTGACCCAGTATGGGTTTTTCTCTTCATGTTATAAAACTAGAGTCAAATATGTTGCTTTAATAATATCCCACTTCAAGGAGACTCAAATGAGGGGACTATTAAAGGACTTAATATTCATGGAAAATAGCAAACAGCATGAGATTACTTGAAAATTAAAAATTGCATCACAGTAATACAGTTTATGCAAAGTATGTTGTCAGTTTTTTCAACTAATCATACATTAAACTTAAGTCAGCCTTATATTTTGGTAAATTAAACATTTTCTGTAATTTTCAAAATGAGTTTCCTATGACACATTGCATGAGTTGTATGCCTATCCTTTTAATAGATTCTTTTCCCCAAGTTCCATCAAGCACATTCTCAAATGAATTGCATTTGTGACTTTATTCTAATAGGTATACCTTTAGGATATATCAATTCTTCCCATTTCCTTCCCTTCTCTAGTTTCTTAGATTCCACCCAAGTTGGTCCCAGTTGTTCTCCCCTTTGCCATGCTAGCAACATGCTCCTCAGAGCAAGGGCTGTGCCATTTCTACCAGTTCTCCTCACCAGAATATTGACTTCTCCAAATAGCTGGTGAGCTCAGTCTATTCCACCGCCATCAGCACCCCACTCCTGACCAGACTGCAGCTGGGCACTCACATGGTGGTGATGTCAATACATTAACTTTGTATTTCTGAGCAACTAATCAAGCCTCTGCTGATGTCAGGATGTGCCTCGCTTTCACTAGTGCTGCTCACTACAGACCTGCCATAATGGCCAATGCACACCCACCAGTACATTTGTCTTTTGAAAGCCACTTGACTCTCTGCTCTTCTATGTAGCTTCTGGATACTATACTGCAGATGATTTTATAACCGCTGTTGCCACTGGATAACAAATTGCTACTAGGGATATTATGTGTTATTATATTTCCTTTCCTAATCAATCACTTTAGGAACTGAACTTAATTTAACTCACTTTTCTTTTTAAGATGAACAAATTACTCCGGAATCCTTATTGGATACTATTTTACAGGAACAATCTAGCAGAATTTTAGGCCAAAGAGGTTATCAGGACATTGTTTTCAGTTTACATAGAGTTTTATTACCACTAGGGTTGGGACAGGTTCGAGTAACAGCCATGCCATTTTACCCTTATCAATGTTTCCCTGTGGACCTGCTCATGCATTATTACTTGTTATTTAAAAGAAAACCTGCCTACAGTTTCACTAAAGTCTTCCCTAATAATTTTTTCATCTTTCAAACTTTTTTCTCCTTTCTTCTGCTGAGACGTATAATTTTATCAGACATGTATACATTTGAACTTGTCATTCATAAATTTCCTACTGTTTAAGTATTATACATGTATGTGATACAGATGTGACTTTCAATATATTCTCAAAAGGGGAAAATTATATATAAAAACATTTCTTCTTTTGTTAACACACATTAATAGTAAAATTCAGTTTCTAAATGTAATTAAATCAAACATGTTAAGTAGTCTTAATGATCCTCAAATTCCTTTTGGTAGCTTTGCTACTGATTACTATTATTGACACATAATTAAATTGATTAAAAACATCAGCAGGCTTTTTTCTTTTTCCTTTTTACATTGTTATTCTCTTTAGCCCCATAGTAATGATAATTAGGGTGGAAAAATAGAAATTTCAATTAAAAAGAAAACCTCAGACCTACTGTTTTCTCAGAATCAAATGAACAGCTGGTATGCTTGAAATCCATCATATAGAAATTTTTTTGGAAAATAAAGGAGGAAGTAAAAAAATTTTGGATCAAAAGGCAAAATAAATCAAGGTAGTTGTGCATTATAACTAGAGATATATTACTTTCAAATTTCGTTCAAGCATCTGCTGGCTATGTAAATGAATGCAATATATGTTGGAATTCCGTCTGCTAGAATTTTCATAAGTACATGTCTGCTTCTTGTCTCCCAACAGTGGCAAGTAGGATTATAGTTTTTAGCTTTGCTATGTACAAGTTGGATGTAACATTTTCAAATTTGATATAAGTATTTTAAAGATACAAGGAAATAACAAAAATTTCCTGTAGATGCCCTTTTTACATAGTAACATGTATTTTCAATGGCAGAATTAAAGAGATTAAATTTTCTAGTTTTATTGAGGGTCTATATTTTAATTCCAACTTAGAATATGGTAACAAAATGTAATATTCCAGCAGTAATTGTGTGGTTAAAGTCTTTGGGTGGGTTGTGAGTTGGTAACTGCTTGGTTTAAACTTGTTCTCAGTGATATATACAGGTATTTGGTGATTGGCTGGTTACACTTCTCTGAATAAATACCCTAGCTATGCAAACAATGTAAGATGTTTCAATTTATGTAACTGTAGAGCTGTGTTTTTAAAATTAAGACATTAGAGCATGTAATATAAAGCAACAACATAAAGATATATACAGATAAATATATATATTTCAAAAATCTGTTGTACACAGATGTTCTGAAAGCTGTGAGAAATGGGCAACTGAAGATTATTTCAAAATACTAAAAATACTCTTTTCAGCTGGGCACAGTGGTACATGCCTTTAATCCTAGTGACTAGGGACTTGGAGGCAGGAAGACAGGAAGTTGGAGGCCAGAGGGAGTTTGCATAACTTAATGAGATCCTGACAAAAAATCAAAAATTAAAAATAGGCTGAGGGTGCAGCCCAGTGGTAGAGGACTTGCAAAGTAAGTATTAGGCCCTGGATTCATCCCCTAGATAGTGCAATTAATTAATTGATTAATTAATTAATTAAAATCTTATACTGTGATACATGTTTACTATTATATAGAATAACCACATGCTATATTATAAGGAGGGCCTGGGATTTAGCTCAGTTGGTAGAGTGATGCTCTGTAGTCTCTGAGGTCCCGAGTTCAATTCCCAGCACCACAAAAATGGGAGAAGGATGTGGCAATCCACTCCCGAGGCAGTCCCGAAACAACCAGCCATTGAAAACCCTATGAGGGTCGCTATGAGTCGGACATGGCTCAATGGCACCTAACAACAACAACATATTATAAGGAAGAATCCAAGAGGACTTCCTAACATCTAGAAATACTCCTAAGATTTTAAAAATGTGAAATATAAACTCTTCTTAGTTGAATAAATTAATACTTTTAGACATTTCTGCAAACTTTTGAATGACAATATGATGTTCTTTTGGTTAATTACCTTGAGTTGACATTAACAAGTTCTTTAACTAACTAGTAGACATCCTTTCAAATCTTGCAGAGATACAAATGTTTGTCAATATGTTAAACAAAGAGAGAAGTCAATTTCAAATACTTTAGTGTGTTCTCTGTTTAAATGGATTTTTTCTTTCATATTTCTTAAAAAAAAAAAGCCAGGCACCATGACACATACCTGTAATCTTATGAGCCTCAAGACTCTGAGGCAGGAGGATCATGAGTTAGAGGCCAAAGGCAACCTGTGCAACTTAGTGAGAATCTGTCTCAAAATAAATGAAATGTAATAAAAATAAAAGAGAGGTTGAGTGTAGCTCTGTGGTAGTACACTCACCTGCCATGTGTAAGGTCCTGAGTTCAAACTCCCAGTATTTAGAAGAAAAAATATGCTGGGTGAAAAGGGCAAGGATCAACTAATGTCATCTTTTCAAAAATTTTATATTATTAATTCTGCTTGGATTTATATAGTATTAAGGTTGTCTCTAAGTGAAACATAATATAATGCAGCAACATAAAGATTATATATATATATATTCATTCTACTATATATATTATATATATATTCATTCTGCAAATATATATACACTATACACACACACACACACACACACACACATATATATATACATACATATATATATATATATATATATATATATATATATATATATATAATTTCTCTTTGACAGTTTGCATAGCTCTGGGGCTATGAAAAGATTAATCCTGACTTCATTTGTTACCATTTTCCTATGCTGACTTTATATCAATATACCTGGAATCATCTTTTAAAAACACAATATAACGTTTACATATTATATTTAAATATTTGTGTTAATAACTTTGGCAGCTTGATGTTTATTGATTTTGTTTACTTGAACACTAGGTAAGAAGACAGTTGCTTTTTTGTAATTAATTAAGTAATAAGCAGTGAAAGAGTATTATACTTGAGAGGAAATCTCAGTTGTTCGGTAGTGAATGTTCTGTATATTTTGTTCCTCAATCATGACATGATTTTATTTGGTGAATGATACTGGTGAAGTTGAGATTGAGCATTTTTTTTTACTTTTAGTATAGGGAAATAACTTGCCTTTTGCTAAATATTGATACTATGCCTGAATTCCTGATAGCCACATCCCTTATTAGTGACACCAGTCATTACCAGATTGACTAAAACATTTCACATCATGACTTTGAAGTCAATATAAATCTTTTGATTTGTATTTATTTTGTGGTACTGGGGGGTTGAATCCCAACTCTTGAAAATACTTTGCAAGCACTCTGCCACTGAGCTGTACCCTCAGCCCCTTTTCTATTTTCAGACAGGTTGCTCTAGCTTATGCAGGATGCCTCTGGCCTGGAACTCACTCAAGATCCTCCTGCCTCTGCCTCCTAAATTGCTGGAATTATGGCATGGGCCACCAGGCCCAGCAACTCCATTTATATTCCAGCCAACGTTTAACCAGTTTTCACATTCCACTGTAATATCCTGGTATGTAAATATTGCTTATAGTGGTCAGTTTACACATCCATGTATTTGTGAGATTCGAAAATGAAAAATAGTAGCTGACATAATGCTGTGACACAAAATACAAGGATGTGACCACACAGAACAGAGGAAAATGCAGGTGAATAACCTCAGGAGCAGAACTCAGTGGAACAGGCCTAAAAAGGACTTCCTTATTGGGATTAAATGGCAAAATCTAGAGTCTGTTGAATAATGTTTAAAAAATTCCAATTTAATATCTTGGAAATGTATGATTTTGTATAAAGGACTTATGATAATCTTTCCACATTATGGAGGTTAGTTGGCAGGTACTACTTTTCACTGCAGGTAGAGTCTCACAGGATGGAGATTTGATTGAAAGACAGTAGTGAATAAAAAAAATCCCTATGTCCAGAGAAATTCAAGAGGTGAGAGTATGAAACCACTGGTCACCTAGACTGATGTTATTAACAGTCAATAACCTCCACATATTCAACAACACTATTCTCTCCAGCCAAGCAAGTCTCCTCTTTTTCCAGGTTACAAAGGTTTGATGTCCCAACTGGAAAGCATTCTCTGCCATGAAGCAATGACCCAAGTCCCAGAACATTCCACATGCCACATTCACAAGCATGTTTTCTCAAAAAAAACCCCACTAATAAATTGTCAAAAATGACATTTCCTATGTAAAATATTGGTAAGGAGTTGTTTGTTACTCTATGTAAATGATTCACAGTCTAGTTGAATGATAAATTAAAACATTACTGTTTTGCTGAATTGAAAGGCTATCAGAATGTTGTCTTGAAGAAAGTTTTAAATTATTAATGGGATAACTCTAAATTTAAATCTATTCCATGAATAGATTATAATGGCTATTCATAATTTTCCTGCAGATAAACAAATACTGTTGAAACATTAATGAAGGAGTATTTTACAAGGTTATTATTGTTTCTTTGTTGAAGTAGGGAATTATACTGATCACTGGGGAATAATGAGGCCTAAAGCTTGTTTTCCCCGTAACAGATACGTAAGATGAATGACACATATCCATGTTATTTGTTAAGAAAAACAAGATAAACTTGTAACTAAATTCTAGTACAATCATGTTTTCTAAAAGAAAATTATACTTTCAGTTTGTCCTAGAAAACATATACCTTTCAATCTCATTTAAGCAATAACATCTGACAAACACTGAAGCTAATAAATCAGAGCAGAAACATTACATTCAATTATGAGGTATATCTTTATGGGCTTTTTCACCTTTGGTGACTAATTAGGTATTTGAGCTTTCATAGAGTTAATTAATGCTGGCTTTAATACCTTGAGTCCTAAGGGAAATGTTGCTATGTGGTCCACTTTGACAGGAATCAATTATCACATTGAGATTTATTATGGCATAAGGTTTTTTTTTTTTTTGGAGAATAAAGAGATTTAACAATTTTCACTGAGCTGAATTTCATTTCTAATCCTGCTTTCATAATTTATTTAGCACACATTCATTTTCTGGCAATATTTACTGAAGTTGTGAATAGTTGAGATGTACCCAGTATCCTTCTTCCATTTCTTCTTCCCAACTCTAATCCTTGTTGTTGTTAGGTGCCATCGAGTCGGTATCCGTCTCATAGCGACCCTCTGTACAACAGGGGAAACACTATTGTCAGTGCTTCTCTGCTATTCATAGGGTTTTCAGTGGCGGATTGATTTTTGGGAGGGGGTTGCCAGGTCCTTCTCCCAAGCCTACTTCTGGTGTTCCCAGGCGGTCTCCCATCCAGGTACTAACCAGGCCAGACCCTGCTTAGCTTCCGAGATCTGACGGGATCGGATGCCACAGGGCTATAGCTGCAGGCTTGAGAATTTACATTTTCCACTGAGGAAGCAAATAAATCAACTGGCCCAGTGCACCTCCTCATCAAATAAGTTCACCAAATGAAAACATCATTCTGGGAATTTTAGAAGTCAGTTATTCTTTCTTCTTTCCTACCACACAAAATTGAAGAAGTGAAACCTGGAATAGCTGTGGTCAGTTGCTGCCATGCAGAAAGTTAATTTGAGGGGAAAGGGCCAAGAAAAATTATAGGGATATCCAGCTGGACCCTCATCATATTTATTGTCAAGCCCAAATCAACCCTTTTCATGGTCAGTGATATGAAATAATAATTTTCCTGCAATCTCTTACCTGTTTGATTTATAGCTGCACTTACCTGCAAATTAAATATCTAACAGATAAGAAATTTGTTACCAGGGGTAGTGTTACAAGTAACAGACCAGATTCTTTAAAAAGGGATGTGAGAAGGAGCTATCACATGAGAAGTTGAAAAACTGTTTTATGATCACACAACAGTTGGTTAAAATTTGAGTTATTTTACTTTAGAACGCATATTATGTGCAACCAATTCCACAGGGCTAGGAAATTGAGAAAAAGTAAGAAAGGTAGAATGATCAACTCTATATGGGAAATGAAGGAGAGGAGGGAAGAAAAGGAGGAGTGGAAGAAGGAGGAAGAGGAGAAATAATCTAGTTTTGTTACTTACCTCTGAAAGTAGAAGGAATAGAAAAAGTTTTCCAAAGAATGGCTCTTTTACCTGTGGACTGTGATACAAGTACATCAAATTTAAATTTCAGAAACCTCACTAGTTGGAAGAGTTTAAATACTTATAACATGCCAAAGAGAGGGCTAGCAAAAGCAGGAAGATAAGAAACATAGTAGGAGAAAATATAGAGGAATAGGAAATACATAACAGGGCTGCAGTTAGCACAGTTGGTAGAGTGCTACTCTGCATTGAGGCACTGGGTTCGATTCCCAGCGCCACAAAAATGGGAACAGGACCTGAGAGCCCATTCTGGAAACAATCCTGAAACAATCAGCTATTGAAAACCCTATGAACAGCAGAGAAGCACTAACAATAGTGCCAGGCATGGCACATGTTGGGGAGTGTTTTGTTCTGTTGTACATAGGGTCGCTATGAGTTGGACCCTGCTTGACCACACCTAACAACAAGAAGAAGGAAATATATGGCCTTATTCCAGCATACAGGAAATCAATATGAGGGTGGAAGGAAGATGTATAAATACAGATATTTACTCCCTTCAGGCCATTGTTTCTATTGGCTTCTGTAAAAACACAAATATAAATATATGTAAATATATATTGCAATTCACTATGTCTTTTACAGAGAAATGTTTCTCAAAGAAGAAAACAAGATTACAATGTTTACATTTTTAAAAAGCCTTTCATAAGACTGTCCATCTCCTTTTAAAATTATTTAAGTTTAATGCATCAAATGTTTTCCAAATATAATTAGCTGACACATTTATACATATAAATAAATCACAACTTTTCAAAATGGCTTACAGGTTAAACACTATTTATCTGATATGCTATTGTTACCAAATTTATGAATCCTTATTAAGAACCATTTTTAATAAACATATCAAAAAAGACTAAGTCTGATTTTTTCAGTAATATTTAATTTTCTGAGTTCTCATGTACAAGCGTTTAAAATGGATAAGAATGATTTTGTCCCTTCAACAATATTTCTATATTTATTAAAGATATTTTGATTCGATGTGTCACCAAATTTCCATACACATAATCTATTAGAATTTTGATTCTTTCATGGGGATGTAGCACTCATGTTCACTACTACAAAATAAAACACATGGTTATTTTGGTGGTTTTAAAAATCATTTCTCTTTTGTAACTTCAAAAAAGAATCCTAAGAATCAGAGAATATTGATTTGAATGTGTCTTTTATAGGATTTTCCTTTTTATCTTTAAAGAGAACATTAAAAATGTGACCTTGCTAATATTCTTTTATCAATATCATAAAAGACTGATGGGAGCAAAAAAAAATCACTGATATGTGGAGTTCTATCATTATTTCCACAAGTCATTAGTAAAATGTTCTAGATAAAAATAAAAACAATATGGTGATCCTCAAGTATTTTGACACTTGTTTGATGATGAGTCGCTTAGTCTTAATCAAATTTTTTTCCACTTATAATCATCCTCTGTTCAAATGCCTTAAAAATACATTAAACAATACAATGGCAGTAATCAAAGAGCACAAACTATTCTTAACAACAGAATAATCTCTAGCACAGAGATAATCACATAGCAAAGAACAGATTCCTTTGGAGACATGAATCAATTAGTTTGTAATTCATTACGAAGATTTCTCTCTCCTCTTTGGGGGATAGTCTATTCTACTTGAAGTCTCCACTCCATTTTCTGTTCCTTTTTTACAAGACTTGCCCTTAATCATGGGTCTTTTCTTCTTCACATCCAAGGCCTGAAGGGTACAATCTTCTATCCACCTCTGAAGCCAGAAGGTAAGTAAGGTCCACGTTACATATGCTTGGATAGTGCAACTGGATGACAGAACAGCAATTTTCGCAGCCAACACGTTTACGTTTCCAGTATTGGCATCCGCATTCCAAATATGTGATCCAGCCAGGTGAAGCCCAACAGTGACCACAGAAACAACCAAAGTCAAAAGTCTCCCCAAAACAAACACAATGGTCCACAGAGAAACCCCTCTCTGGTACTTTTCATCACTAAAGTAAAACAGGCCGCACATGTGGGACAGTAACTCAACAAAATAATGCAGCATCAAAAGAAGAAGTCCCAGGTGATTCAGGTACAAAAGATAAGCTCCAGAAATGTGAAAAAGATGAAGACCAATGTAGATAAGTTGACTGGGGAGGTCGGGTTTTCTGACTTTCTGGAAGTAGAGTTCTGGAAAACCGTGAAACCAGTAAGCCAACTGGGATATGTAGAAAAACTTCATCTGAAATGTCATCATGTTGTGGGAGTGAGCCCTCCATAAAAGAGTGGGGTCTGCCAGGCAGTTCTCAGATATCAGGATCAGTGTGCCCCAAATACACGAAATCACGTAGAACACACTGAACTGACCAGACTCATTGAACTGGGTTTGTTTCGCTTTGGTGAACTGCAGTCTCCTGCTAATTTTATCCAACACATACTCCTGAATGGTGGCATGAATAATGATGATCACCAGCATGTAGAAGAAAACCGTGGCCAGGTCTTTGACACCGTAATAGTACAGGGTCTTTGACGCCGGGGCCAGCTCCTCTTCCCCTGCTGGGACAATGACACCGTGCTGAAGAGTGAGGAAAACCACGGACACCTCCGCGGTCCCCTCGAACATCAGCCCCAGCACGAAGAACAGCCCCACGCAGGAGACGATGTCCGCATGGTTCTGCAGGATGAATTCCTGGCTCAGCACCGGGGGGTTCTTGCTGCTCCTCTTGCGGAGCCCCATGCTGGCGCCCCCGATACTCACCGCGCGCGCCGCCGCCGCCTAGGCTGCTCCTCACCGCGCCACGGCCGCCGCAGCTCCGGGGGCTCCGCTCCCCATCCCGCAATCGGCCGGGGGTCGATGCGGCCGTCCGCAAAAAAAATAAATCAAGGGCGCGGGCCGCGCCGAGCGGAGCATGCGCGCCGGGCGGCGGAGGCGGGGAAGGAAATCAAGCGCCGCGCCCCGCCGGAGCCAGGCCCGGGCGCTAGCTCTGGGCTCCGCGCCCACTGCCGGCCTCCGCCAGCCGCTCGGCGCCTCGATCCCTTGGCGTGGACATCTGCGTTACAAACTGGATAAAACGCGTAGATCTCAGGTCGTGTCTTGTCAGATTGTGAATTATGAGCACAGCGTCGTGATCACCACACAGCAAACCCTCGTAGGGCACGTTTACCAGGTGCTGCTGATACTCAGGGACCTGACCTCCTGCAGAAAACCAACCCAGTGCATGCTGTTAGAACCCCACCTTCTGTCTGACAGACAAGAAACTGAGGCACAGGGAGATTAAATGGCAAGCCCCAGCTCACATCCCTAGTAAAGGCAAACAGCTGCTAATTAAATCCTGTCTGCCTCCAGATGATGCGCCTGTCACCGCTGTGCTACATGGTCTTTTTTAGCCAGTCATAGTTGGATACCCACTGCATCAACAATAAAGCGTGTTAAAAATAGTTCTCCCATTAGCAATAATAATTAATAATAATAATAATGGTAATAATGCCGTATAGTTATTCATTGGCCATTGGAAACAGAGAGCTATTTGTCAGCTTATTGAAAGGTTTTGGCTACAAAACCTAAAACTAAACGTCTCCACTCTAGAAGATAAGAATCTATGAGGGAAGAATTGTGATTAAATTTCCAATCCTTTGTAAATAATTTTAAAACTAGACAAAATATACGAAATAAATTTTATTCAGATATACCAAAACGCACAGTATAAGACTATGATCCCAGAGAAAAGGGAGTCAGTTGAGGTAATCCCGAGTGCGTAATTTTCTTCCTGAAAGCATTTTCTGAATCATTGTGCAAGGAAATAAGACCCAAGAAGAGCTAGGAAATCTTTCTGACTGGAGAGAGTGGTTAGAAGAAACTGAGGCCAATATAATTTTCTAGGCAAAAGGATTTGTGCAGAAGTTAGGTGCAAAATGAGCTCCCAAAATTTGCTGAAATGTTCCCTAGAATCTGCTACTAATATTATGATTTGAACGCACAAGGTTAAAATCCATGTGGCCAAGGAAAAATAAGGAAATTGTAAATCAAAATTGCCCAAGATTTACACAGGTCTAGGAGACTTTCAAAGCTGAAGTAGCTAGAAAGTATCAAGTTCGGTGAAGACAGCGGAGAAATGTTAGAATTCTAAATAAGGCTAAAATTGCACCAGAGGAAAAGCCAATTCATGTCTGCATAACTCCGGAGTTTATAACAAAACTTGAAAAGATTAACAAACACCACAAGGAACTTAAGTGTCAGGAAAAAAAAAAAGAAAAAAAAAAAGAAAAAAAAAACAAACAAACGAAAAAAAAACCCACCAGCCCTTGCCAATGTGAAATTCACACTGTCTAGCATCCAGTTTGCCTGCAGCCTTAGCACTGTGGGGTCTGATCCCCTCAGATCTCCAAAGCTAAGCAGGGTCAGGCCTGATTAGTACTTGGATAGGAGACTGGCTGGGAATACCAGATACTGTAGACGTGGGTAGAAGGACCCGGCAACCCACTCCCAAAAATCAATCCGCCATTGAAAACCCTATGAATAGCAGAGAAGCACTGACAATAGTGCTTCATCTGTTGTAAATAGGGTCGGTATGAGTGAGACACTGACTACACAGCGCCTAACAACAGGCATCCAGTTTTAGGCTGTGGGTTAGCTCAGTCAATAGAGTGCTGCTTTGCACTTTCTGAGGCCCTGGGTTCTATCCCCAGCCCTGCAAAAATGGGAGAAGGAAGGATTTGGCACTCCACTCCCCAAGCAATCCCAAAACAATCATCCATTGAAAACTCTATGAGAGTTACTATAACTCAAAGTCACCTAATAACAACAATAAAGGATCCAGTATAGAATTATGAAAAAAAGACTGGGTTGAGCTGAGACTGTCTACCAGAGTGTCTCCTTATGGCATTTCTATATGGTGATATCACCATGGTACAGTGGCTCAAGATTTCAAAAATGAGCTCCGCCGGGCGTGGTGGCGCATGCTTGTAATCCTAGCGGCTTGGGAGGCAGTGGCAGGAGGATCACAGGTTCAAGACCAGAGGCAGTCTGCATAATTTAGTGAGACCCTGTCTCAAATAAAAGTAAAAAAATGGGCTGGGGGTGCAGCTTGGTGGTCCAGCACTTGCAGAGCATGCAAGCGCCAGGCCCTGGGTTCAACCCTCTAGTACTGCAAAAAAAAAAAAAAAAAAAAAAAAGAATGAGCTCTATGGTAAATACAGAAATTTCACGGCCTTTTATGAGCTAGCATTGGGAGTTGTGTTATATAATTTCCACTGTAAAAGCAAATATAAGCCTGTTCTTTCAAGTGGGATGGCATGGGGGGGGGAGAATGGGGATCATAGACATCATCTCTCAGTGAAATGTGTACTGAGTATTATGACTAAACTTTTACACAGTCGCATCCTTTTCATGAGCAACAAATTTGTTTTCCCATAAATATTGTCTCTCTCAACGACAACAATTGTTGCTGTTAGGTGCCCTTGAGTTGGGTCCAACTCATAATGACATAATCTATGTACAGAATAATGTACATATTCTATGTACAGAATGAAACACTCCCCCACATAGCACTATGTCAGTACTTCTCTGCTATCCATACGGCCTCATGCAAATAAAGCATCTGACTCATGTTTATTACCCAGAAAATGTTAAGCTAAATTGGTTCCAGGGCAAATGAAGCTCCTTGGGATGTTTCCTTTGTTATACTTACTTTATATCTGAAGATTTGTGAATGAAAAAGGCAAATTTACCACACACCTAGGCACAGGAAAAATAAAACACTTCAAATCAGGAGTGAGTAAATGGGATGCACATAGCCGTGAATGATCAATAATAATTATGAAATCTGTCCAGGTAAAGTCTCTAGATCTTTGATTTGAACCAAGTCTTACTATGAGGGAAGTTGTATGTTTTGTTTTGTTTTGTTTTTGTCCATTTTTCAAAAATATGGATTAAATATTACAAATTGAATCACTTGTGTTGGGAATTTTTAAAAGATAAATGACACTAGAAACCAAGTAATGTTAATGTTTACATGTTAATCTTTGTCTTTGCTCTATAATAGTCGCCAATCATAGTATTAAGTAACTATACAATAGCATTTCATGGAGTCAACAAGCCAACACATTTACAGTGGAAACAATAGAGATATGGAAACATGGAGCTATGGAGGTATGAGGAGGAATGCCACCTACTGGGCAAATCATCTTTCAAAACTCTTTATTAATTTCATTACAAGAAACATTTGATTTTAAAAAATCAATTTAAAGTCCCATCAAAATTTAGGTGCTATGTTTCAAGGCATTGCTAATAATTAGTTCTTTTCGCTAGCTATGAAACATAACCTTTTGATGTCTGTATCTTATACCTCAACATTTTTATTTA
This sequence comes from Pedetes capensis, assembly GCA_007922755.1. NCBI lineage: Eukaryota > Metazoa > Chordata > Mammalia > Rodentia > Pedetidae > Pedetes > Pedetes capensis. The sequence goes on from VMDO01013554.1 coordinate 50,345, forward strand.
TTATGAATATTATTATGAACAGCTTTAGCTAAAACTTATTCTTTTAAATGACTTATTCACCTTTCTAAAATTTAATAACCTAAGAGACAAAATGCCATTGCTTCTGATTTTATTGAAACTTTAAAGCCCATTAGGAACTTTAGAATACAGACATTGTCTCATTTCTCAATGTTTCTATCTCCTAATAAATATAAATTTGTTCATCTCCACAATATCAGCCTTTTTTGAATTATTCAAGTGAATTAAACATTCAAATTCTGAAATTGAATATAATTGAAAGAAACAAGATATGTTGAAAAAGAACTATTTCAAAATACCAAACACACACTTTAAATCAATGTTGATAATTAGTTGTCACAATTGATTGAGGCTGTCAAATATTCAACAAAAACCAATACAATTTAGGTTGTGCAAGAAATGACAAAATCTCTTGGCATTTGACTGATTTATACTGCCTTGAGTAATTCAATTAAAGAGATTTAATATATCTAAGTCATTTTTACAAGTGATTAGACATATTAAAACATAGGCTTCTAAAAAAACCTAGCATGACTGAATATTTAGAGGACTAAGGAAAATGATGTAGGATTTATGTATTCCAAAATGCCTGTCGGTGTATTTATTAGTAACTCAACAAGTATAAATATTGTGAAGCACTGTCTAACAATAAACTGGAATAGGTAAATATAATCAGTTTACCACTAAAATTATAAGAATAAAAATGTATATCAATGTTCAGTAATTCACTTTTTCAAAAGTCCCCTTTCTTATCCAAAATAAGCTGTGTGTCCACCCTTAGGGAATTTATGTAGTAAACAGGAAGGATTATAGAATACAAAAATAAATGTATATGCTTACTAATACCTAGTGAAAAGTGATTGGCAGAAAGGTGGATAAAGTGCAACGTGAATGAGGATGACTACATTGGGTAGGGTGATCAGGGAAGCCTCTGTGAGCAAAGACTACATTTAAACAAGATCAACCTGAAATTAGAAAAAATCATACAAATGTCCAGAGAAGAATTCCCTAGGGAGTAGTGAATCTAAATGCTACAGTGCAAGATCAAGAATACTTGTTCCATGAGCAGGCCAGGATGAGACAATGAAAAAAAGATGTTAGGGGTAATAATTGTGTAAGACCTTCCAGGCCATAGTTACAGGATATGATGTTTGTTCTTAGATTCATAGGCAGGCTTTGGACATGTTGTGCATCATTTTATATGGATCACTTTGCTTTCTGAATGATATGCTGTATGTGGAAGTTGCAAAAATGTCATAAGGCCTAGGCATAAACTGCAATTTGAACTGCATTTCGTGACTGTAATATTTTACATTATTTCAGTTTTAAAAATACGTACATAAGCAATGCCTATAAAGTGACTAAACTGATAATGACTGTTGTTCTTCATTACTCATTTTGACAGCATGATGTAGCTGGCATGGAATATAATAGACAAAACTATCCGCTGCAAATTTCTATACATGATAAAGATGCTGTGATTATTTGTGTCTGTTGGGTCTCTGGTAGAAATGTTCAGTTGACTTCTAGGACTTTCCTTGAAGACTTATTCAAAGGCCTACCTCTTCCTGATGGAATTAGTCCCTTCCTAATTATTGTTACGAGGCTTCAAGAATTTCTTAAATCTCAAGAGTCTACATATAGAATTATACTGATATGTAAAAGTCAAATCAGAAGTAAAGGATCATCTGCTGTCACTATCACTATATTGCAATGCTAGTATAGAGGGAAGATGTAATAGCGTCTTAGCTGTTTTGTCACCTGCCTAACCAGAGTTAATCAAACTTTAATAGACTACATATGCAGATAAAAATTCCTTTAGCATCCATTGGAAATGTCACTGCTCTCTGCTTCTGCAGAGAAAGAAGGATCTTTTGTGTGTGTGGTGGGGGTGGGGGGTGTACTGAAGGTTCAACCCAAGGTCTCACACTTGCATGCTTTGCAAGTGCTGGACCACTGAGCTGCCGCCTCCAGCCTATTCTTTTACTTTTTGAGACAGGGTTTCACTAAATTACTCAGACTGCCTCTGGTCTCAAACTTGAGATCCTCCTGCCTCTGCCTCCCTAGCCGCTGGGAGTACAGGCACGTGCCTCTGTGCCCAGCACCTGAATCTTTATAATTCCTTGAAGTATTGACAAATTGTCCTTCTGGATATTGTGATTTAAACTTAAGAGTTATATGACACTACAGTTATTTTATGTATTTTTTGGAAGGTGAATATCTGTGGAAATTTATTTACTTCTACTTACATTCTGATTTTTAAACTTGTACTTCAAAATATACATTGAAAATGACTAATATTCATTGATGCATACCTAGTCTATATTGCTAATTAAGATGTGTGTGTGTGTGTGTGTGTGTGTGTGTGTGTGTGTGTGTGTGTGTTATAAAGTACCTGGCCTTTGATAAAATTCTCGAAAATGAATAGTAATCATTAGAAATATTTTAAAATTTAAATATAACTCACAAAATAGTATTAGCAAATTTTAAGAGAACCAGTATTTTTAAACTATCCTTCCTCTTGACAACAATGTCTTTATCATTCAGGGAGAGAAATTATTTTCAACTCTTCCATTCTTATGTTCTATACTGATTTTTCTCACCTAAAAACCTTACTATGCCTGGTGCCTTGGTACATGCCTGTAATCCCGGAGAATCCTGAGGCTGAGGTAGGAGATGGTGAGTTTGATGCCCGAGGCAGCCTCGGCAATTTAGAAAGACCCTCTCTCTAGATTTAAAAATAAAGAAAATACCAAGGCTGGGTGTGCAGCTTAGTGGTAGATCGGTTGCCTAGCATGCGCAAGGCACATGCTGAGGAGCTCAACCCCTCAGTACTCAAATGAAAGGAAAGGAAAGGAAAGGAAATCAAAACACTACTATATGGTGTAAAAAACTCATTTAGGAAAATGCCTTCTCTTGAAAATTTCCCAAGGCAATTAAGCTTATAAATTGGATTATTAACGAATCTGAATAGAATAACATTGTAACTATATATTCTAATTTTTTGAAAGTTCTCTAAGTAATGATATAACATTATTCCTTGTTGTTAGATTATATGAAAAAATAATGTGCAAGGAGTTGAGTTTGATCCCCAGCACTGAAAAAAAAATTAAAATTAAAAAAGTAACATGGAAGCAAAGTAGGAACCCAACTTAGGTTGTTTAATTCAAGATGAAGCATGTTCTTGCTACCACAGAAGGTGACTCTGAAAAGAACACCATAAAGAAAAAGACAAATGAGAAGAAGTCAGAGACTTGTGCTCCTCAGGTTTACATGTTTTACAGAGGAGAAGCCAGAGACACTCTTCTTTCTTCCACCACCAGGAACACAAGCTAGGTCATAGGCAAAGAGGGATCATCTCTGTAGGATCATCTGAGTATGCCGTGAACTTGGTTGTTGGTAGCCAGATGGTTGGGAGAAAACAGTAATTCAGCACAACATGGAAGATTTAAATGTTGGCCGCTAAATCTACTCTGGCTATTCTGTATTTTCTCCAGAGACAGTCACAGTTTGACCTTTTGTTTTTCTTTTCACATAATCAAAACCTGAGATATTTTAAGTGTCAAAAAGCTTGAACTTTGTGCTGTGTGTAGTAGCCCATGCTTGTAATTGCATCATCTTAGGTGGCAGAGGCAGGAGGATCGTGTTGAGGCCAGAGGCAGCCTGTGTATCTTAGTGAGACCTTGACTCAAAATAAAAGAAATTTAAATATAGGTTTGTGGGTACAGCTGAGAGGCAGAACACTTCCTGGTTTCAATCCCCAAGTATCAGAATATCAGGAAAAATATGCTAACCTTTGTTTCCAAAGAGAGAATTTGTGGCATAAATTCTAATAAAACAAAAATAAGTAATCATGGCATCAGATTACAGCTATAAAATGGCAAGGGTAAATAGTTATTGAGAAAGAGAAAGATTGGAAATGAGAGGTACAAAACATGATAATAATAATCAAATAACATACAAAGCATGTGAGCATTGCAATAAGCCTGAATAACTTTGTCTCTTGAATATTGATCCATGTGGTAGGAAATACTTTCCATACTCAAAAGTGATATTTTCCTTTGACTTTAGACTTTTCAATTTCACAAGTAATTTTTAGAACAGGTTATTAACAAAATCTAGTTATATTTATACGGGCTGGGATTTAGCTCAGTTGGTAGAGCGCAGGTCTACAGTCTCTGAGGTCACAGGTTTGATTCCCAGCACCACAAAAATGGGAGAAGGACATGGTAATCCACTCCCAAGACAATCCAGAAATAGTCAGCCATTGAAAACCCTATGAGGGTCGCTATGAGTCAGACACTACTTGACAGCACCTAACAACAACAACAAGTTATATTTATATTTCATCAAAATTAACACCTAAACCAAATCTGTTTTATGCATTTTGCTATGTCTATGACAGAATGATGCCAGGCACTAAGTCCTTACTGAATGTTGGTGAGTAAATAATTTAGAAACTGATGAGTGATGTTTATGAGAAGAATAATATTTATGTATCCTTATAATGAAATATATGAATAAATAAATAAACTTCATCAACATTGCATTAATTGCCAAAACAGGCAAAACTGTGCATACTCCAGTCCATTTGATTGTAGAAGCACTGCTACACACATTCTAGAATATCAGAGTAAATGGACTTACTAGCCAAGGCTTTGCTTAGTAGAAAAATCTTCTTCATAGCCCCAGCTATAGATAGTCAGCTTTGTTTGACTTACTTCTCAGTGGAGGAAACCTTCACCTTAACTTGTAGCAAATTACATTTCAAATGGTTTTGATGATTTTGAAATTTCCTTATATTGTATCAAAATTATCTTCCAAAGTACATATTCTCATATGTTTTTGATATACACTAATATGTATCTTATCACATACTACAAGAAATTAATTATATTAAGAATTACATTTAAATAAATGGAATATTGCACCTAACTTTATTATTACAAAATAAGTATTTGCTTAAAATGTTTACACATTGTTCCTAGGCATTTTTGGTAACAAGTATAATTTACCTTTGTATTTACTGTAGTAAGTTGTGGTTATACATCTTGGAAATATGAAAAAATGTCACTACCCTAAATAAAGAGATAAATGTGAATATAATGTGTGTATATTATAATACATATTACTGTTCATATAATTTAGGACAAAATTTAGATAATTTGGATTCTACTTCTTAACTTGATTATTGTAACATAAGGATTTTCTGTGTTGTAATTTAAACAAAACACATTTCAAATGATAGAAAAGACTATAATATAAATGTTTAATCCTTATATTTTTAATCTTTGTTTTCATAATTCCATTATAATAAACAATAATGGAAACTTCTGTATCATTTTCCCATGTGAATTATTATCTTTTAGTTTTGTTGTGGTTGTTAGGTGCCGTCGAGTCCAGTCCGACTCATAGCGACCTTATATACTGCACATCGAAACACTTGCTGATTCTGTGCCAGGCAAACCATCTTATTTATGTTTAAGCTCATTGTAGCAGACACTGCGCCAAGCCATCTGGTGGACGGTTTTCCTCTTTTGCGTTGACCTGCCACTCTTCCAAACATGATGTCCTTCTCCAGGGATTGATCTCTCCTGACAGCATGTCCAAAATATGTAAGACGCAGTCTGGCCATTCTTGCTTCCAAGGAGCACTCTGGTTGCACTTCTTCTAGGACAGATTTGCTGGTAATTTGGCAGTCCATGGTATAGTCAATAGAGGTCTCCAGCACCACAATTCAAAAGCATCAATTCTTTTTCTGTCTCTCTTGTTCAATGTCCAGCTTTCACAACCATATGATGCCACTGAAAATACCATGGCATGAGTCAGATGCACCTTCGTCTTCAATGTGATATCTTTGCTTTTCAATACTCTAAAGAGATATTTTGCCACAGCCTTTTCCTAGAGCAATGTGTCTTTTGATTTCTTGACTGCTGCTTCCATGGGTGTTGATTATAGAGTCAAGCAAAGCAAAATCTTGGACAACCTCAATCTTTTCTCCATTTATTGTGAAGTTGCATACTGACCCATTCATAAGGATTTTTGTTTTGTTGATGTTTAGTCATAACCCATATTGAAGGCTATGATCTTTGATCTTCATCAGTAAATGTTTTAAAGCCTTTTCACTGTCAGCAAGCAGAGCGGTGTCATCTGCATAAAGCAGGTTGTTAATGAGTCTTCCTCCAATCTTGACGCCACCTTCTTCCTAATAAAGTCCAGCTTCTCAGATTATTTGCTCAGCGTATACATTGAAGAGATAGGGTGAAAGCATACAGCCCTGATGCACACTTTCTCAACTTTAAACCACTCAATGTTTCCTTGTTCTATTCAAACAAGTCCCTCCTGATTCATGTACAGACATCTCATGAGCACAATTAGGTGTTCTGGTACTCCCATTTTCCAAAGTGTTATCCATAATTTGTTATGATCCACACAATCAAATGCTTTTGCATAGTCAATAAAACATAGATAGACATCTTCCTGATATTCTCTGCTTTCAGCTAATATCCACCTGACATCAGCAATGATGTCCCTAGTTCACCGCTCTCTTCGGATTTCCGCTTGATTTTCTGGTAATTCCCTGTCTATATACTGCTGCAGTCACTTCTGAATGATCTTTAGTAGAATTTTGCTAGTATGTGATATTACTGATATTGTCAGATAGTTTGCACATTCAGTTTGATCCCCTTTTTTGGGAATAGGCATACATATGGATCTCTTCCAGTCAGTTGGCCAAATAGCTGTTTTCCAAACCTGTTGGCATAAACATGTTAACACCTCCAGTGCTGCATCTGTTTGTTGAAACATCTCTATTGGTATCCCATCAATGCCTGGAGCTTTGTGTTTCACCATTTCTTTCAAGGCAGCTTCCACTTCGTCCTTCAACACCATTGGTTCCTCTTCATATGCAACCTCTTGGAATGGTTGGTCATCTACCAATTCTTTCTTGTATAATGACTCTGTGTATTCGTCCCATCTTCTGTTGATGTTTCCTGCATCATTTAATATTTCCCTGTAGGATCTTTCACTACTGCCACTGGAGGCTTGAATTTTTACTTCACTTCCTTAAGCTTGAGAAACACAGAGCATGTTCTTCTCTTTTGGTTTTCTGCCTCCAGCTCCTTGCACATGTCACTATAATATTTGTTTTTGTCTTCTCAAGTTGCCTTCTGAAATCTTCTGTTTAGTTCCTTAGCTTTATCATGTCTTCCTTTTGATTTAGCTGCTGGACATTCTAGGGCAAGGTCCAGTGTCTCTTCTCACATGTAATTTGGTCTTTTCTTTTTTTCTTGTCTTTTTAATAACCTTTTCCTTTCTTCTTGAATGATGTATTTTATGTCATGCCACAACTCTTCTGGTCTCCTATCATTTGTGTCTAATGCATTAAACCTATTCTTGAGGTGGTCTCTGAACTCAGGTGGGATATGGTCAAGGTCATACCATGGCTCTCGTATACTTGTTCTAATCTTCTT
>VMDO01013555.1:0-57801 GCA_007922755.1 Pedetes capensis
CTATTGTCAGTGCTTCTCTGCTGTTCATAGGGTTTTCAATGGCAGATTGATTTTTGGGAGGGGGTTGCCAGGTCCTTCTCCCAAGCCTACAGCTTCTGGTGTTCCCAGGCAGTCTCCCATCCAGGTACTAACCAGGCCCGACCCTGCTTAGCTTCTGAGATCTGATGGGATCGGATGCCACAGGGCTACCGCTGCAGGCCTCTTTTATTCTAGATTAATTCTTTTTGACAGATCATATTTAGATAAGTAAAACAATCACAGATTAATGTAAGATAGTATTTAGAAAGGCATTCAGTAGGGGGTGATCAAATTCGAGGCATCCAGCTTTCTAGTAGACCAGTGGCCCTCTTGGAATGTGTAAGTATATGATACATAGTATGTTGGGGAATCAGGGTGACTAGATTTCAAGCCTCAGCCCTATTACTGTAGGCTGTTTAATCTCATGTGTTTGGATTTATTAAAGTTACACATGTGCATAGTTTGAAAAGACAGTTCTCCCATGCTTGTTACCAACCACATAAAAAGCACGTCTCCATTACTCCCAGTTCTTGATTTCCTGGCTCCAAGGGGCATCCATTTTTAACTCTTTTAGCTCCTTTGCTTGGCATTTTCTTTAATCTCCAAATCTCTAAATAACAAGTTTATATTGTTAGTTCCTTATTTTATATTTTGGGATTTATCTGCTGACTTTCTTCAATGGAGGATTTTGATCCAGGATGCCATCCTACTCACCACTCTCCACCACAGACATGCAATCTGCCCTCCCATTCTCCAAGCATAGTTAGAGGAATGCTCAGTTTATACTATTGTTGTTGTTAGGTGCCATCAAGTTGGGTCCAACTCAGAGTGACCCCAGGTACAACAGAATAAAACACTCCCCAATTCTGTGCCAGGCATGCCATTTTATGTTTAAGCCCATTGTTGCAGACACTGTGTCAGTCCACCTAGTTGAGAGTCTTCCGTTTTATCGTTGACCTGCCCTTCTCCCAAACATGATGTCCTTCTCCAGGGATTGGTCCCTCCTGACTACATGGCCGAAATGTAGACTCAGTCTAGCCATCCTTGCTTCCAAGGAGCATTCTGGTTGCACTCCTAGGACATATTTGTTGCTACTTTTGGCAGTCCATGGTGTATTCAATAAATACTCATCTCCAGTACAATAATTCAAAAGCATCAGTTCTTTTCCTGTCTTGTTTATTCAGTGTCCAGCTTTCACAAGCATATGACGTGACTGAAAATACCATGGCATGAGTCAGGCGCACCTTTGTCTTCAGTGTGACATCTTTACTTTTCAGCACTTTAAAGAGATCTTTTGCAACAGCTTTTCCCAGTGCAATGCATCTTTTGATTTCTTGACTGCTGCTTCTGTAAGTGTTGATTGTAGAACCCAAAACAGCAAAATCCTGGACAACCTCAGTCTTTTCTCCATTTATCATGAAGTTGCTTAATGACCCAGTTGTTAGCATTTTTGTTTTCTTGATGTTTAGATGAAATCCATACTGAAGACTGTTCTTTGATCTTCATCAGTAAATGTTTCAAATCCTCTTCACTTTCAGCAAGCAAAGTTGTGTCATTTGCGTAATTTGTCTTCCTCCAATCCTGATGCCATGTTCTTCTTAAAGTCCAGCTTCTCAGATTATTTGCTCAGCATTGAGATTAAAAAGGTATTCACGGTGAAATGATACAGCACTAGTATCATCCTAACTCCAGCTTCTAGTGGTACCTGATGCCTTAAATGAGTGAGATTTTGGGGAGTCCTGTGGTGTATTCCATGTTACCGTTCAGCTTTTCCCACCATAGTACTATACTAAAATAGGATTTAAGCTTTCTTGAGTTTGCTGAATTTCATGTATTTGCTTCCCACCTTTCAAATTTTGGCACTGGCATCTCCTCTCCTGGTTTTTTTGTTTGTTTGTTTTTGTTTTTTTTTAACCTTGTGTACTTGTGCTTTACAACAATCTAATCTCTTCTGTCATTTTGGAGGTCTTTAGAAAGGAGAATAGGTGTACATGTAAACAAAATCAGGGTCAGCAAACTTATCCTTCCTGCCAAATCCAGCCTGCAGCCTGCTTTTGTGGGGCCTCACTTAAAAATGGTTTTTATAATTTTAAAGGGTTTTTAAGGAAAACCAAAAAAGCCAGACAACACGACAAAAACAAAGAAAACCCAAACAGACAAAAATAAACAAAAAATAAACTTAGTTTATGTTACAGAGACTCATGTGGCCCATCAAACATAAAATATTTAATGGTCATTTACAGAAAAATTTACCAATTCCTGACCAGTGACCACCTCCTTTTGTTTTTTTTTAACTCGGAGTTTGAACCCAAGGCCTCACACAAGCGCTCTACCACTGAGCTGCACCCCTAACCCATTTTTTACTTCTTTATCTGAGTCAGGGTCTCAGTTACACAAGCTGCCTCTGACCTCAAGCTCATGATCCTCCTGCCTCCACCTCCCGAGTCTCTGGGAGTCTCTTACAAATCTATCAGGCAGTCTTCTCCTTACTTTCCTGTCCTTATGCCTAAACTTCTGCAGTTTGTGGGTTACCCATGGCCTTTCATTAAGTCCAGCTGCAATGAATATCAAAGGTCACTAAAGACGTCCTTATTACAAAACTCAGTAGCTATGTTTTCACTTTGCCTTTCACCTGGCTCCTCAATGTGTCACCTCCTCATTCACGCACTTGAACCTGCGCTTCCTGACATCACCAGTAGTGGCTAATTGCCAAGTCCAGGTGACTAATTTTGTTTTCTGATGCTATCAGCACAATACCACAGATTGGGTAAGGTATAAAGAGAAGAGGTTTACTTTGACTTGTGGTTCTGGTCAAATGTCAAGGGTCCACACCTGGTCTTCTTGCTGACAGAGTTCTGAGTCCATGCAGGGTATCACATGATGAGAGACAAAGTGTGTGCAGGAAGTGATGTTCTGGTTTCTCTCCCTTTTCTTCAGATGCCACCAGTTTTCAATCATGGGGACTCCACCCCATGACATTGTTGTTAGGTGCCGTGAGGTCGTGAGGTCGTCTCTGACTCATAGTAACTCTCATAGGGTTTTCAATGGCTGATTGTTTTGGGATTGCCTCAGGAGTGGATTGCCACATCCTCCCATTTTTGTCGTGCTGGGAATTGAACCGGGGACCTCAGAGACTGAAGAGCGGTGCTCCAGCAACTGAGCTAAATCCCAGCCCCCCCAAATGACTTTAGCTAATCCTAATCACCTCCCAAATGCTCTACTACTATAGTCAGATTAAGTTTCCACCTTCTTGGTAGCTCACAACGGGGAGTAAACTCAAAGGAAGCAAACCATATCCAAACCATACCAGCAGAGGATACTTTCAGACCTTACCTTGACCTTTCTTTTGTTATATTTAACATAATTACTGCCACCAGAATGGTTTTCCTGAAACAATAATGTTGATATCATTAGCTTTCTGATAAATCTGTAGAGCCTTTCTCCCCCTCTCTACTTCCACTGGATAAAATCCCAAGTCCTAACATGGTATTCAGAGCCACACCTGGCTACTTTTCTGTCATATTTTTACCCCGTTTCTCTCCTACTCATTCCTTCCTTATGTATCACTCTCCCTTTCAGGTCAGCAAAACCACCACCAGTAAGGATGATGATGATGATGATGACAAAATACATCAACAGAAGCTGGGCGTGGTGGTACACACCTGTAATCCCAGCAGTGGGGAGACAGAGGGAGGAAAATTGCCACAAGTTCAAGGCCAACATTGTCTACATAGTGAGTTACAGGCCTGCCAGGGCTACATAACAAGACCCTGTCTGAAAAACCCAAAACAATAACAACAACAAAAAACCAAACCAAACCAAAACAAAACAACAACAAAACCTCAACAGCAGCATGTATTAAGGTCTTAACTCTGTGCCAGGCACTGTGCCAGGCACTTATGGTGAATTAGGCCATCTAACTCTCAGAATAGCCATATAAGGTAGGTTCTATTAAAGGACCACTGTCACTGCAAACATAAACTCTAAAAATTATAAAAAAATTTTTTTGGTAAGATTGATGTCAAAACTCATTTGGCTGCAAAATTTATTCTAAAATTATGTGAATTTATTTATGGTTCCATTGAGTGTAAACATTTATTTCGTTGCAGAGATATTAATATTATACTGCCCCAAGACACTCACAAGGCAGCAGTTTTAAGTAATGTATGGTTTGTGTAGCGAATAGCTTCTCTAAAATCCAAACATTTTAAAATTTTGATACTATTGAGTTTCGGGATTTCAGAGAAGAGGATTTGGACCTGTTACTCTGTTACTCTTTTTACATATGAGAAAATAAGACCCAAAATTCCACAGTGGAAAAATGGTGGAGCCTAGCTAACACCGTGATGACCTGACTCAAAGCTCACACCTGCTATACCATCAGCCACGTGCAGGTCCTTGCCCTTGACTTCTGGGTTGCTGGCTTTTCACCATCCCTGTTCCCTCAGTGGTCCTTCCTGACTCACCTTCCATCCCAATGCACCCAGGCTAAATCCTTTTAATAGAGGCCTCAATTCCTTCTGTCCCCATTCTGAAAATGGCCCTACTAATCCCCAGCCCTGACTGAGTCTGCCCATCCACCTTTCAGATCATATTATTTGGCGTCCTTCACATGAGGCTCAGCATAAAGACTCCTTACACTGACCTAGCACTTTCACTGGGCCCTGATCTGTGCTTGGCAATATTGGTTTTTATGTTTCCTTTATTTGCTTCCTTCTTCTTCCTTGGGCAGCTGCATTGTACTTTCCCATGCCATTGGTTCCAGCACATGTTTAGTTCCATCTTGATTCCAGCTGTTTCTGTTGCACACACAGGGTGTTGTAAGCAGTGCCGCCTCCTCCTAGACTTCCTGGTTTCTCTTTTGGTGCCCATGCCCCAGGGGGGTGTCCTGTGCTGATCCTAAGCCAAGTGCCTTTTGTCTTCTGGTATGACATAGCAGTTTTTTCCTCAATTTCATGGTGACTCACTTTTTAAAAATAGTCTTTGATGTGTCAAAGCCTTTTTTGGAAAGTCTAAACATTGTATTTGACTGGTTCCCTTTCACTCACGTGCATTTTTACCTCCTGAAAGAAGCTCTAATATATTAGGTATGATCTTACCTTCCTGAAACCACACACCCCTTACTTTCCACGCTTCAGTGCCTTTGCTTAGCTGTTCCCACCCTATCAGGGTGGCCTGGTCTGTAAGGTCACCACGTACCAGCTCAAGTACTCTTTCCCACACATCTTCCCAGTTTCTCCCAGCAGAAACTACTCCTTGCATCTGAACTCCTATGGTGACTCTAGAAGCTTGTAATACCGTTGTCTTTCTGTGATCCCCTGATATAGTTCATAAACTCTTTGATTTCAGGGACAATGTCTGATCTTCTTGTACAGTCTCTTGAGCTTAGTAGAGGCTGTATACTATATGATTGGTGAGCTGAATTAATGAAATAAACCTTAGGATAAACTTCTTGAAATAAGTCTACAAATAAGTTGATAGCCTCCACTTACTTGTTCACAGCTAAGACTTTGGAACTGGACCATGCTATAGAAATTGATCACACTGAACTTATTACAAATGCCCTTCCTCTTATCTTTTGAGTCATCAGCTTCTTTCTTCTCTTTACTATATTTGGATGTCCCTCTTGTCATCTGTTCCCAACTCTTCTGGCTTCCTCTGTCCTGCTACCTCTGTCTCTTTGATCATTTCACTGTTTTTCATATACAACAACATTTCCATAAATCAGTGTTTGTTTTTGTTTGTTGTTAGATGCCATTAAGTCAGACCCAACTCATAGCACCCTATGTACAACAGAATGAAATGTTCCCTGACATTATGCCATGCACATGATCTTTTTTATGTTTAAGTCCATTGTTGTAGCCACTGTGTCAATCAGTCTAGTTGAAGGTCTTCCTTGTTTTCATTGACCTGCTACTCTCCCAAAAATGATGTCCTTCTCCAGGGATTGGTCTCTCCTCACAACATGTCCAAAATACATAAGACATAATCTAGCTATCCTTGCTTCCAAGGAGCACTCTGATTGCATTTCTGTTTTGTTTGTTTGTTTTGGTCCCCCCCCCCCCCCCGTACTAGGAGTTGGACCCAGGGCCTCGCATCTTCTTGCTCTGCAAGTGCTGGACCACTGAGCTGCAACCCCAGCCCATTTTTTACTTTTTTGAGACAGGGTCTTGCTAAATTACACAGACTGCCTCTGGTCTTGAACTTGCGATCCTCCTGCCTCTGCCTCCCAAGCCGCTGGGATTACAGATGTGCGCCACCACGCCCAGCCTGATTGCATTTCTAAGACAGATCTATTGGTTCTTTTCGCGGTTCATGGTATGTTCAATGTTTGTCTCCAGTGCCATAATTCAAAAGCATTGATTCTTCTCCTGTGTTCCTTATTCAGTGTCCAACTTTCACAAGCATATGAAGTGACTGAAAATACCATGGCATGAGTCAGATGCACCTTTGTCTTCAGTGTAACATCTTTACTTTTCAACACTTTAAAGAAGTCTTTTCCAACAGCTTTTCCCAATGCAATACGTCTTTTGATTTCTTGGCTGCTACTTCCGTAGAACCAAGTAAAACAAAATCTTGGACAACCTCAATCTCGCCTTGTTTGTTATAAAGTTACTTACCCAGTTGCAAGCATTTTTCTTTTCTTGATGTTGAGGTGAAATCCATACTGAAGACTGTGTTCTTTGATCTTCATCAGTAAATATTTCAAATCCTCTTCACTTTCAGCAAGTAAAGTTGTGTTACCTGCATATCACAAGTTGCTAATGAATCTTCCTCCAGTCCTGATGCCATGATGTACTTCTTCAGGAGGTCCAACTTTTTTGTATTATTTGCTCAGCACAGAGATTGCAGAGGTACAGTGAAAGGATACAACCCTCATGCACACCTTTCTTGACTTTAAACCGGGCAATATTTCCTTCTTCTGTTCAAAGGATTGCCACCTAGTCCACATACAGCTTCTGAGTATAATTAAGTGTACTGGTATTCCCATTCTTTGCAAAATTGTCCATAATTTGTTGTGACCTACACAGTCAAATGTCTTTGTGTAGTCAATAAAACATAGATAGACAACCTTTTGCTATTTTCTGGTTTGGGCTAATATCCATCTGACATCAGCAATGACGTTCTTGGTTCTACACCCTCTTCTGAATTTGGCTTGACTTTCTGGAAGTTCCTGTCAATATAATGCTGCAGTTGCTTTTGAATGATCTTTACCAAAATTTTACTTGCATGAAATCTTAATGGTATTGTCCAATAATTTCCACATTCAGTTGGATCCCTTTCTTGGGAATAGGCACGTATATGCATCTCTTCCAGTCAGTTGGCCAGGTAGCTGTTTTCTAATCTCTTGGCATAAATAAGTTAGGACCTTCAGTGCTGCATCTGTTTGTTGAAGCCTTGTGTTTCACTAATTCCTTCAAGGCAGCTTCCAATTATCCTTCAGTACCATTGGTTCCTGATCATATGCAACCTCTTAAAATGGTTGATCATCCACCAATTTTTTTTGACATACTGACTCTTTGTATTCCTTCCATCTTCTTTTGATATTTCCTGTTTTGTTTAATATTTTCTCTTTAGAATCTTTCACTATTGTCACTTCAGGCTTGAATTTTTTTCTTCAATTCTTTAAGCTTGATAAAAACAGTGTGTTTTTCCTTTTGGTTTTCTATCTGCAGCTCTTTGCATATGTCATTATAATATTTGATTTTGTCTTTTCAAGCTACCCTTTGAAATCTTTACTTTTTAAACTTCATCATGTCTTCCTTTTAATTTTGCTGCTTGATGTTCAAGGGCAAGTCTCTTTGGTCATGTAATTTGGTCTTTTCTTTTTTGCTGTCTTTTTAATAACATTTTGCTTTTGTCATGAATGATGTCTTCATGTCATGCCACAACTTGTCCGTCTTCGATTATTAGTCTCTGACACATCAAATCTATTCTTCACATGGTCTCTGAACTCAGGTGAGATATATTCAGGGTCATAACTTAGCTCTCATATACTTGTTCTGAGTTTTTTCAGTTTCAGTTTGAACCTGCATATGAGTAGTTGATGTCTAATCCACAAATAGCACAGTCAGCACCTGGCCTTGATATTGAGGTTTTCCATAATTTCTTTCCACAAATACAATCAATTTGATTACTGTATGTTCCGTCTGAGGAATTCCGTGTATATAGTCGCCCTTTATGTTAGTGAAAAAAGGTATTTTCAATGAAAAGGTCTTTGGTCTGATAACATTCTATCATGTGACCTCCAGCATTGTTTCTGTCACCAAAGCCACATTTTTCAACTACTGAGCTTTCTTCTTTGTTTCTAACTTTTGCATTCCAGTCACTAGTATTTATCAGTGCATCCTTATTGCAGATTCAATCAGTTTCAGACTGCCAAAGCTGGTAAAAATCTTCCCTTTCTTCATTTGTGGCCTAAGTGATGGGTATATAAATTTGAATAATAAAATCAATATGTGTGTTTTATCTTCTGTTCTCAGTTTTTTTCCCTCTATATCGTCAGGAATCTTGTTTACTCTTGTTTTGCTTGTTTCTTTGGGATTGCCATTGAGGGAGAGGCAATTGAGGGATGAGGACTAAGAATTAGATCTCGCTGGAGTCTTAGCAACAGAGAAACTAGAAAAGAAAAAGGTGGTCACATGCCATTAAAGTATTGGCTCTATTTACTTCCAAAGTTGGGGGCTCTTCCTAAAGTTAGGTTGGAGAACATGTCTTAGATCTATGGTTTAAGTGGTCCTCTGTTTCTTCAGAGATTTGGACCCTGTAGGTACCTTGTCACTGGTGATAAGTCTGCTCTTGAACCATGTTATCATGAGGGCAAGGTATAACAACCTGAAAGGAGAAGGTGAGCCACTCCGACTATAGAAAGTGCCAAGACGCAAAAAACAGGAAGAGGAGTCTCAACTCTAAGGCCAGGCCTAATGGGAACTGAGGAAAAGCTGGACCCCAAGCCTTCATGGAAGGATGATTCAAGTTATAGCAGGTTGCCACAGAGATTGGAAGTGGGAGAATATTCTGATCTAAGGCAACTCTTATCGCCCCCAACGGCAGATTTGTGACTCTTTACTCTGATACTTAGCCACTAATATGGACCCCAGAGCCCAGCATATTGCCATCCCATGGCCCCCCATCTCCTCTTCTTTGCTAAGTTTCCTCCAACTCCCTCAATGCTCTGTACTTCCCAGTGTAGATCTCCAAAAGGTAGCATGATCAGCATGCAGACAGTCTACCTATGGCCAGCCCCCCTTGGACCATCCTCAGTGGTGCAGCTGCAGGCCATTTGCAGTCACAGAGCAGATAGCATCGGTTTGCACAAGCCCAAAATGTGGATGTGGCTGTTCTCCTTTATCCCTCACTCATGTCCCAAATCCTTTCTTTGTCACAAATCCTCAAGTTTCCCATTTTAAACATTTCTAGCACCCTTCCTTTTATTCCCTATTCCTGTCATCGTGGCATCAGTTCAGACCACCATTCCTTCTCATCTCACATAGCAGCCAATGTCTGTATTTAAAAATACAAGTCAAAGCTGGGCCTGGTCTACCTAGTGAGTTCCAGGTCAGCCTGGGCTATACAGTGAGACCCTGCTTCAAAAAACCAAAAAAAAAAAAAAAAAAAACCCCCCCCCAAAAAAAACCAAAAAAATCCACAAAGCCCAAAACAAACAAACAAAATATACATATACATGTACATATGAAATACAAATCAGATCTGTGTTGTTTTCATGGTGTTGGAGATTGAACCCAGGGCCTCTTGTGTGTTAGGCATGCACTCTCCCACTGATATGTGCCCGTAGCCTACTTTCCTGGTGTCAAATAAGACTTCTTATTGCTTTAGAACTGTAACGCTGACATCTCTCTATGGCCTCCTACAGGCCTGGCTCATCTTCGTCTCTGAGCACATTTTCCTGCCTCTCTGCTTTCCCTATTCTCTGCTGCAGCAACATGGGCCTGTTCTCTGTTCCTTAAACATAGTAAAATTACTGGACTTTCCTTCTGCCTGGAGTTCCCTTACTGTTGATCTTTTCATTTTTGCTTTTCATAATGACTTTATTTATATCCGGTACTTGAAGGCTGAACCCAAGCTCTTGCACATGGTTTACAAGTGCTCTACCACTGAGCTGCATCCCTAGACTGTTTTTTATTTTAATTAATTTATTTATTTATTTATGGTACTATGGAGCTGAACTCAAGGCCTCATGTATGCTTTGCAAGCACCCAACCACTGAGCCATACCTCCAGCCCATTTTTTCCTTTGTATTTTGAGATAGGGTCTCAGTTACACAGGCTGCCTTTGGCCTTGATCTTGTGATCTTCCTGCCTCTGCCTCCTGAGTCACTGGGATTAAAAGCATGCGCCACCATGCCCAGATTACCATTGATCTTTTCTTATCTGTCTCCTGTCTTTAGGTCTCAGCCATATATCACCACAGAGACACCTCCCAAACCACTGTAACCATGCCCCTGCTTCCGCCCTTTGTGTATGTTATCATTGTTTAAAGTCCTTCGTATGGCTTATCACTGTAAGAAATTATTCATCTTGGTTTTTTCTCCCTGACTAAACTGTGAATTTCTTGAGAATAGAAACATTCTTATTCACCATTGTATCCCTAAATCTGGTGTGTAGCAGTTACTTAATGAATACCTAGTACATTAATGAACAGTGAAATATCCCTCATTACTCTTTTATTCTGTCATTGTATCTTAGGGATATGTTAGCTCAATGTGCATTTCCATTTTTTCTGTCAGCTTGAGAATTATTTGGAAACAATCTGTTTTTCATTCATTCTTACATTTCTAAGGCTTTCACATGGTAGATAGATACATGTTAGATGTGTACTATGATAGGCAGCACCCCAAAATGTGGTTCACTGCATAGTTGATGTTTTAAAAACCTCCCCAATGACTAAGAAGACTGAACCTTGTTCTTCTTACTCCCTTTATATTCTTTCAGTTCTGCTTCAGAAACCAGACACAGGAAACATCTGACCATAATAAAAGATTTCCAGTAAATTCTAGATTTCCTCATTGAACAGAGGCATGTGCAGCAAGGTTTTGCTGTGCTTTCATCTGGGATTGTGTTTGGTCACTTGTGCAACATACCATATGCTGCCTCTGGCCTGGCAAGCCAGGAGTCACTGGAGCCTGGGATGTTCACAGTAAAAATGACATATTTGTTATTCAGAGAGAGGGAAGTCTGGATATTCTTGCTGTTTCTTGCAAAGCAAGCCTCTCAATTTGTTGAATACTAAATTTTCCCATTAGCTGTCAAAGTGGTTTATAACTAAAATAATCTTACATCATTTAGAATAAACGCAAATAATAACCAAACTGTATCTGAAGACTATGCCTTCAATACTCAAAGGAAAATTCATTTCAACTTACATAAAACATAATATGTCACTCCTTCTAGAAATTTTTATCCTCTTGTTATGGTTTGAATCTAAAATGTCCCTCAAAGGTCATGTGTTTGAATGTTTTGTCCCTGGCTGGTTGGCACTGTCCTGGAAGATTATAGAAACTTGGGAGGCAGGATCTAGCTTTGTAGAAATAGGTCAGTAGGGGCAGTCTGTGGAGATTTTTACTTGGACTTACAGTTGCAGTCTCTCTCTCTGCTTCCTGAATGCCAAGATGTGAGGAAATCATTTGCCACCAGCCTTGCCGCTGCCTATTCCACCATACTCTGCCATGATAGATTGACATCCTCTGTGAGACCCACCGCCAATAAATCATTTCCTCCTTAAGTTTTTTTTTGGTTGGCTTCTCTGCCACAGTGATGAACGAAATGACTGATATACCTCTCATGTTCATCATGTGAACCTTAAAGGTATATGCTTTTAGGAGTATTATTGCACTACCACTGTAAAGATATTTGCAAAGTCTCTGACTTTTTCCTTTTAGTAAGAGTGTCACCTGCCTGGTGGTGCTTCCTTTCTTGGAGATCCTTATTACATTTTATCTTAATTTGTTTGTCTTTCTTGACAGGAAGGCAAAGATTGTCTCTTACTGGGTTCCGTATCTCTAGTTCTGGCACAGGGTACATCATGGGCACTTGATAATATTTGTGGGAATAAAGTAAGAAAAAAAAAGAAGAGGGAAAAAATCCAATCTGTTGAGGGATTAATGCAGTTGGTGTGAAATATAAGGAAGACCTCAATAACTGAAAAGTGGAGCAGTCTTTCAGCATATACAGTGAATTATGAAGGAGACCAAGAACATTCCATCCTTTAGCATTGATACCAGTGAGTTAGACGGTAAAATCCAAGAGCTAGATTAGTGAGTTACCTATTTTATTGTTTGTTTATTTATTTATTTATTTTTGAGGTTCAGTCTCACTATGTTGCCCAGGCTAGTCTCAAACTCATGGGCTCAAGTAAACCTGCCTCAGCCCTGCAAGTAGCTGGGATTTCTGGTGAGCTGTACCATCTGGCTTTAACATTTTTTCTGTCTTGATATACAAACATGTTTACTATAAAAATTTTATGAAAATACAGAGAATAAACATCCTCTATAATTCTACCACTCAGAGACAACTGCTGTTAACATTTAGTGTTTTTTAGTCTTAGGAAAGTTTTAGTCTTTGGGTTAATTGTTAGCCTTTTTTCTTTACATTGAGATTGAAAAGTTTAAAAAAGATCAAATCAAAACTCCTTGTGAATGCAAAGAAGATAAATGGCAGTTGGAAAATTGTCAGCTGCAATGAAAATTTGAGACACTTTTTTACTGTTGTTCATCCAGGCAGTCAGTTTCTTGGGGATCTATTCACATCTCCTCTAGGGGAGTGTGACTTCTCACCTAGAGGTCTCTTAGGGTGTTTTCCTTTTTTACCCTGTGCTGCCACTATATGTGAGTACTCTTATCTTCCTAGATGTGGCCAGGATTGAATCCCTGCAGCCTCACAGGACAAAGGTGGTTCAGAATTGACTTGAACTGAGTAAGAGTCAATACCTAGAATGGATTTTTCCCCTCAACTTGTGAAATGTCACTTAGATAACATCATTTGTATTAGTCAGATGTCGCTGTAGCAGAAAAACCAGCCCAAACAAACTTTTGGAGGAAGAATTTTATGGGAAGCCCACAATTAGAGGATCATTCCATAATGATGGCAGGACAGGTATGGTGGCAGCTGAGGCAGGGAATGTGGCACACAGCCTCATCTCAGGGCATCTGTGGGGCAGGATGCAGGGAGTGACCAGCGCCACAAGTCCCTGTAAAAACCTCCAAAGGCCTGTCCCCATTGACCACTTTCACAAAACTGAGTCCCACCTCCCAAAGTTCTATAACCTCCACAAACAGCACCACCACCTGGGGAGCAAACGATCAAACCCGTAACATTCCAGAGACATTCAGATATAAACAATAAAAACACCATCTTTGAAAGAAAACAAGGACATTTACTAATTTATTCCTTAGTTTAATAAACATACTGACCATTTTCTGTGTATCAGTCACTTAGCTAGGCATCAAAACCTCAAAATGAAGAGTTCTTGTCCTCAGGGAATTTGCAGTTCACTGGGAAAAAAAAGAGAACCCAATAAGGATTATAGTGCAGTATACTAAATGCAAGAGAAGTGCAATGCTGACATAAAGAAGTGGGTGAAGAGAATTGATCAAAGAAGCTATTAAGAAGAGGAGACAATGAAGTTGGGCCTTAGGAAAAGTAGGAGGGTCTTTATGCAAACAGGCAGAGAGATTAGCATGTCAGTGTCTGAAGACCCAAAAACATGTGTCTCTTTGGGAAAGTACTTCCCAAAATAGTTTGGCATGTCTGGAACATAAGATATATTAGAGATACAAATGAGGCAAATTTGTGAAGAACTTGAATGTCAGACCTTGAACTTTGCCTTACAGGCTGCAGGAAGTAATGGATGGCTTTTTTGCTCCTCTGGTCTCCAGGATAATGTGCATGCTAGGCAAGTGCTATACCACTGAGCTACAACCCCCACCCTGCTTGGAAGAGTTTAATCAAGAATGCTTTTACAATCCAGCGCACTTTTTGGAGAAATTGATGTAAAGGGCAGGCAGAAATAGGCTAAGTTGGAGGCAGGGTTGTGGTTAGGAATTATCAGAGTAGTCCAGCAAAAATGGATAAGCAGATGTTCAGAAAAGCAAATGATAGAGGCAGGAAGTAACTTAGTGGTGGCTTCAGGCTGGAGGTGGCAGCCAGAATCAAATGAATAGGCATGAGGGGTCTTTGTGGGTGACAGAATGTAAATTTTCTAAAAATCAGTGATTTGTACACTTAAAATGAATGAATTTTGAGGTAGAGTTGCTGTTCTGTACTCTCTGAGGCCCTGAGTTTGATCCCCAGCACCACAAAAGTAGAAGGACCTGGCAACTCACTCCCGATATAATCCCCAAACAATCTGCCATTGAAAACCCTATGGGGGTAGCTATGGGTCAGACCCAACTCAGTGGCACCTAACGACAATAAACTAGAGCTTAATAAAGCTCTTTAAAAAGGAATGGCTGATGCTGGCTCAGTGGCGCACACCTGTAATCCCAGTGACTCGGGAGGCAGAGGTAGGAGGGTCGCAAGTTGGAGACCAGAGGCAGTCTGCGTAATTTAGCGAGACCCTGTCTCAAAAAACTAAAAAAAAAAAAATGGGTTTGGGGTGCAACTCAGTGGTACAGCACTTGCAAAGCATGCAAGTGCGAGGCCCTGGGTTCAACCCCCAGTACCCCACCCCCAAAAAAGGAAGGGCAGGCTTCTCATTGGAAGGAGATGAATGTGAGAAAAAATGATAAAGGAGTAGAATTTATGAGTTAGATGTTGCTATGAGATAGGATGGTCAACTACCTGTTCAGCCAAGGGTTCTAATTGTGCTTCTACGTTTTTATAAAAAGATGGCAACCCTGCCTTTCTTTGGTAGGTTTCAAAGCATGTGGATCTCCCTTTAACTGGTGGTATAGAATATCTGCCTTGGATCCTTATCAGAAACCACATCCTCTAGCTCACTACCACTCAGTTTTAGGTAAATCCTGTTGCGAGAAAACATTTATGAAGGATTTCCTCAAGGATCTGTGGTCCATTTATTTCTCTGGACCCTCTAATTCAGCAAATAGTTATTGAGTATCAGGCATTATGCTGGTAGCATAGCCGTGAATAACATACAGTATCTGCCTTTATAGAGCTTATAGTCTAACACTGAGAATAGTCGTTGTTTATACTTATAACTATTGTATTAAATTTCCAATTGTAATGAGAGAAAATGACATCCAAACAAATCTGAAGGATAGTGCCAGATTGGGGAGTGCCTGTAGGCACTGCTCTTAACATGCATCCAGTTGGCACTGCTTTGTAGTGAGTGAGTTTTTTGAATCTGATCACTTTTGAGTCTGGGGTCTCTTGGCTTATCTTGGCCCATACCTAATCCTGGTATTCCTTATAATTGTAATTATTAAATTGTCCATTGGCTTTATACCACCATTGTGGATTGGTCTATGTTAAAAGAAATAGCCATATAAAGATTCATAATTATTTATTCAAAATATATTGTAGAAGATACAAATTTCAGCATCATACATTGCCTTTATTGAGCTTCACCAAAAAAGTTCTCTCTTGTTTCACTTGTTCATTTTGATCTTTGAGTTTCTTTGAAGCACCAAATTTCCTCTTGCTTCAGGCCTCTACACATGACCTTCTGTCTGCCTGGAATGCCCATTTCATTCCCGTTGGGTCTGACTGTCACTTATCCTTTAGCCATTAGTCCAAGTGTGAACTTCTTCAGGGGAGCCTCTCTGTCCAGCACCCACCCCACTTCTGTACTTAGTCCAGTTCTCACATGAACTTATAGCACTCTCTTCTTATCTTTTTTATTTTATCAGTTTCTAGTTAAAAATTTGTTCCTTGGTAACTTTTCTCTCCTAGACTGATGGGAGGGAGATCCACAAGGGTAGAGATGAAGGTTTTTTGTTTGCCACTATTTGTCCAAGTCATAATAGAGTATTATGCACATAGTAGATGTCCAGTTTTTCCTAAACATTTGAATGAATGAGAGAATGAATGCACTTTAGACACCAAATCTAGGAACTGTTCATTTTCTCCATTTTGCTTTGGCTGTTTGGAAGCATAAGCCCTCCTTAATCCTGCCTGCGGTATTTCTAAAGGTCCTTGTGGCATGCATTTTGAGCACTAACATTTCCTCCATTATAGAAATAATTTTCCTTTCTTCACTTTTTTATTCCAGCATATACTATAAATTGTAATAGGCCACTTTCAGTCTTTTGGGAGGAAGAAATAATAAGCAATTAAGTACGTAAGTAGAAGAAAGGGAGAGGTCAAAAGGGAAATGTTAGTGCCTTTAACCTGATGCAGGAGGGAAATTTTATGTTGCTCTGCTTTAATTTTATTTTCAGTAGGAGAAGAAAATAAAAACAATTTTGTCCCATAATCTGGCAGGAAACTCCTCTGAAGAATTTGAGGCCTGCCCCTGTCTTGAGTGTTCTTCTCATTGGCAGGAGGCAAGGGGTGCTAGGTTCAGCAGGGCCTGCTGGCCCAGAGGATGGGTGGGGCTGGATCCCTGTGCCATCTGCGCTGAGTTCCATCCTAGCTGACTCTCCTCTGGACAGGGTTTGGGCAGAGCCAGTGGGAGCCTGTTGTGTTACTGTAAGAAGGAGAAAGAAATGAACTTGTCCTCTTGTGTTACAGATTCAGTGGTTCTTTCCTTTGACTCCGCTGGACAAACGCTAGGCTCAGGTACCAATTCTCCCTCTGTCATCCTTTCAGCTCTCAATACTAATCATAATTGTAGAGCCTAATGAGGTGGGGGGAGGGAAAAGGATTATCTCAGAATTGTGGGTAAGTCTCAAGTGTCTTTTGAGGGTGAGGGTCTCACAATCGAGGAAGCAGAAAAGGGACACATCATCCAGAGCACTTTTCCAGCTACATGGAAAGCATGCACTGAAGAGTTGCAGCAGATGTTCCCTGCTCTTGCAAGGGTCCGGGTTCAGATGAGAGCATGTCTTTTCTATGTACATGGCCTATCTCAGAGAGTGAGGTGGAGGGCATCGAGAGACCACAAGCTCTGGGCATACCAGGCTATAAGAGCATCCCAGTTTCCTGAGGACATGCATTCTGTTATGTGTTTCCATGCACACCCCACACGCTCAGGTACAGACCTCCTCCAGGAGAGGAGTACCGTACTTGCTTGTGTACTCATGCCAAGTACAGGAGGGCAGACGCATTCCTTCCCACCCTGTGTTTATAGTGCGTGACACACAAATGGGCACACTGCCCTTGGCCCAGACTCGTTCAGGCTAGGGGCACAGCTCTTCCTGTGCAAGACTGTCCACCTGCCTCACATTTCAGTGCCTGCTGGCAGCGAGCAGATGAGCAGCTGCTTTGAGTCCTCTGTGTGCTGCCCCTGTGGGAGCTCAGAACAACTTTGCACTGGAGAGCAGGCACCCTGTGCATCAGTCCTTTGTTTATAGGTAAAGGTGGTGGGCCTCATACTAGAGGTGCCACCTCTGACTACCAGGGAGATTGGTGACCCGTTGAGGATAGTTAATTTCTTTTGTTGTCCTCAGATGTGACAGATTCATGTTCATGAGATTCAGGCAGTTGTGGTAGAGTGTGCAAGAGGAAAGATGGTGAGAGAATACAATCATGGCCACCTATTCAAAAGACCTACTCTGTGCCAACACTGTGCTGGGATCCTGATGTCCCTCTCAGTGACTTATCCCTCATAATAGTTTTGACTTCTTTAATTATGGTAAAGAAACTCGTGCTCAAAGGCATGAAGTAACCTCTTTCAGGCCATTCATCTCTATCTAATCCTATAGTCTATTCTCCCCCATTAGCATGTTGTTCTCTCATGCCTTGTGTGCTTGAGGTGCCTCACTGAAATGCTGAGGCAAGAGAAGTTACATTGAGATAGTGGATCAACAGAATGAGTCTTTAAACCCTGAGGTTGTATCTACGCATTATAGGAAAAGACTGATCAATTTAATACATTAAAATTAAGAGTTTCTATTAACTAAAACGGGCTGGGATTTAGCTCAGTGGGTAGAGCACTGCGCTGCAGTCTCTGAGGTCCCGAGTTCAATTCCCAGCACCGCAAAAGTGGGAGAAGGACCTGGCAATCCATTCCTAAGGCAATCCCGAAACAGTCAGCCATTGAAAACCCTATGAGGGTCGCTATGAGTCGGACACGACTCAACGGCACCTAACAACAACAACAACAACAATTAACTAAAACACTTCATTAAGAGAGTGAGAAGGGCTCGGCATGATGGCACACACCTGTAATCCTAGCATTTGGGAGGCTGAGACAGGAGGATCATGAGTTCAAGGCCATCCTGGTCTATAGAGCAAGATCCGAGAGAGAGCGAGAGAGAGACAGAGAGAGAGAGACAGACAGAGAGAGGGAGAGAGAGAGAGAGAGAGAGAGGAAGAGAGAGGCCCACACATACAGTCCAGAGTGCAAAAAGTTATTTAGATCACAATTAAGCAACAAAAGGTTTGTTTCTAGAACAAAGAACTACAAAAATCAGTAGGAGTGAAGAAACTCAGTGTAGAAATGAGCCAAAGACTTGAAAAGACATTTCACAAAAGAAGAAATCCATCCACATGGGCAGTGAAGATGGGCAATATGAAAAGGTGCTCAGTTGCATTAGCATTCAGGGAAATGCAAATTAGAATCACAGTGAGATATCAACTACGCATCTACAGAACAGCATAGTTTGAAAAGCTTGACATTCTCAGTGTTAATAAGGATGTGGTGTAGAGGAAACTCTGATTTTCCGCTGGTTGGAGGACAAATTGATACAATTATTTTGGGGAAAACAATGGCAGTATTTAGCTAAATTTGAGTATACATACCCTGTGACCTCACAATTCCTCTAGATATATTCCCTACAGAAATGGATGCCTATATATACCAGGATATATGTACAAGATACAAGAATAAGACTGTTTATACAGCATTATTCATAATTTTTAAGAAAAAATTTTACTGGCTTTTTTTTTTTTTTTTTTTTTTTGTGGTACTGGAGGTTGAACATAGAGCCTCGTGCTTGCATGCTTTGCAAGTGCTGGACCGCTGAGCAGCACCCCAGCCCATTTTTTTTTTACTTTTTGAGACAAGGTCTCACTAAGTTACGCAGACTGCCTCTGGGTCTCGAACTTGCGATCCTCCTGCCCCCGCCTCCCGAGCCCCTGGGATTGTAGGCGTGCACCACCGTGCCTGGCTTTTACTGGCAATTTTTAATGTACAACTTGATGGATCTCATTATGACATTTCCATACATGCATTTCATTGTCATAATTGTTCAAAGTTAAAACAATCCACATATGTAACAACATTAAAAAGTAAATATGCAATCTGTTATATTTGTATGGTATAGTAAAAATATACAATAGATGCAATGACATGGATGAATCTTAAAGAATATTGTTGGGAGCTTCTGGAATGCTAGTATATTCTCTCTCTCGCTCTTTTTTTTTTTTTGTGTGTGTGTGTGTGTGTATGTGTGTGGTACTGGAGGTTGATCCCAGGGCCTCACACCTGCATGCTTTGCAAGTGCTGGACCACTGAGCTGCACCCCCAGCCCTTTTATTTTTTTCTCTACTTTCTGAGACAGAGTCTCACTAAGTTACATAGACTTCCTCTGGTCTCGAACTTGCGATCCTCCTGGCTCCGCCTCCCAAGCCACTGGGATTACAGGCGTGCGCCACCACGCCCAGCTAGGAATGCTAGTATATTCTCTTAAGTGACCCAAGTGGGGTTATGAGAGCATTCCTTTTACAGCAATTCATTAAGCTGAACATTTAAATTTTTATGTACTCTTCTATATATTTGTTGTAGTTCCCTTTTTATACAAAGGGCATAACCTGAGTTGTCATGCATGGGACAAGATGGTTCTAGGCACAGAAGGCCCGGGAGGCAGCACTCTAGGTCATGCTTGCCTGGAAATAGGAAAAGGAGGAGAGGATGGCTGATATTTATGGGACATTGTTATGTGTCCAGTAAGAGTTCTAATCACTTTTACATGTACTAACTCATTTAAATCTCATAGCAACCTTTAGAGATGGATAATCTTATCCTCATTTTTCAGCTAAAGAAACTAACATACAGAGAAGCAAAATTCATATCCAACATCAAATAGCAAGCCAATGCCTGAATGAGGATTTGAATATAGGCACTGAGTCCAGTATTCATATTCTTACTCAAGTTGTTCTTACTTTCTCTATTCTCATTAATTTTCAAGGGTGTTTTGGCCCTCAGTCTCTTTCTGTCTTGGAGTTATAAAAAAAGTCTTGGCCTAATCCATAAATAACTATGAACCATAGGATATAACTCCTAGGTTTGTACATAGTTCACAGTGAAAGCTGGCAAAGAATAAAGATTCAGATATTTTTCTGCTTAATTCTCACTTCATGGAGGATTCTTTCTAAATGGAGGAGAGATTCAAATTGATTCAAAGTCATTTTTAAGTTAGGATTGGTTCTTAGTTTACCTACCATTCCATTTTCCTAACTACACCTACTAGATTCTGTCCTTAATTCAACCTTATTCATACTCTCATACAATATTTTGTGAAGAGCTTTACTATTTCATGTTTTGTATTAGTCCTTAAAGAGAATGGAAGGAGGCAGAGAGCGGTAGGAGTCTTTGGAGTGGCCACTTTACTATTTTATGTGGAACAATTTTCATAGCACTGGACATACCACATTGCCAAAAATGTTTTAGAACTTTAGCAAGATAACTTTGGACTTAATGCCTGTTTTACTTACTTTCTGTTAGTGTGGGCAATTAAGAATAGGAAGAAAGATTCTAGTTCCAGATAAGATGTAGCAGTACACTTACCCAATCTCTGTCACTGAGTGCAGCTAAAGGCCCAGACACATTGTGCTTCATAAATATGTGTGGACTCTGAAACATAAAAAGTAGCAGACATATTGGGAAGAACCCCAGAACTCAGTATATTACCAGATCAGCAGTATATTTCTCAGTTTTCTTCCAGTGTCCTATATCCTGGACTCACAACAGCCCAAAACCCAACAGTGGACAGAAAAGCACAACCAGGGACTCCAGGAAAAGACAGGCATCTACGTATGGCTCTGGTATAGGAAGAGGTATTCTAAGGCTCAGACTGAGGGGAAAATCCCATCGGTTCTTTTCTCCTTCTCTGTTCCCTCATGTCCAGCCACTAGGCAGTCCCACAGTGGTGGTGGTAACAGGAGTGGTGGCAGTGGGCACTAAAAACAGAGCAATGGGAACCCTCTCTGATCAGAGGAGCTATAGTCCCAAGAGGGTGGGTGTGGCATGTTTCTTTCCCTCTCCCTTTCCCTCCCTCCCTCCGTTCCCCCCACCTCTCCCCCCCACCTTTCTCTCTGCTTTCTTGCTGTGTAGCCCCAGGTTTGGGTACAGCTCAGGAAATTCATAGCACAATGAGGTAACTAAAGCCCTAGTTTTCTGGTCAGACAACCACGAAGGGAGGTCCAAGGAACCAGAAAGCACAGAGGAGAAAACAGAGAAGAAAGGAACACTAAGGAAAGCAGTCTCAAAGACTTCTCAGAACTGAACTAAGGGACAGACCACTGCCCGCCTACCAGACTGGACACTGTGGTGTACACAGAGGACGCATCTGAATAGACTTTGCAAATGGAGCTGTCATTGAAACTACAACCCACACAAGGCTGGTTGGAACTTGCTGCCTGAACTCAACCTGCTCAATTATCTGCTAAAACAAAAATAACATTCTCCACTGGATTTAAACAAGACCTAGAGTTTTATAACATGCTATTTAAAAAAATCCAGGATATGAGCCAAAATTAATCATCTTATGAAAAACCAGAAAAATCTCAACTTGCATGTGAAAAGATGCCAGTGCTAATAAGATGACACAGATGTTGGGATAATCTGATAAAGACTTTATTATAAAAGTGGTCTCCAAAGTAAAAGCAAACACTGTTGAAACTAATGGGAATATTGAAAGTTTTGCTGTTGGTAGGTGCTGTCTGACTTACAGTGACCCTAGAAAATTCCAGGGAATCTACAAAACAAACAAACAATCTCCTGGCAGCCAAGGCACCATGCACACACCTGTAATCCAGGCAACTCAGGAGGCTAAGGCAGGAGGATTGCAAGTTTGAAGCCAAAGACACCCTGTACAACTTTGTGAGACCCTGTCTCAAAGTAAAAAATGAAAAAGGGGATAGGGATGCAACTCAGTGGTAAATCACTTGCCTAGTGTACATGAGATCCTGGGTTCAACCCCTCAATTCTGGGGTTGGGAAGAAACAAAACAAAATATCTTCTCCTGGCAGAAAGAACTGAGTTTAGCAAAATGACAACTATAAGGTCAAAATATCAAAGTTAATTGTGTTTTTATATAGTCATTGATGTTAGGTGCCATAAGTGGGGACCAACTCATAGTGACCCAATATACAACAGCACGAAACACTCTCTAACACTATGCCATGCCCGACACTATGTCAGTGCTTCTCTGCTATTCATAGGGTTGTCAATGGCTGATTGTTTTGGAGGTCGGCTGCTGGGTCCTTCTCCCAAGCCTACAGTACCTGGTGTTCCCAAGAGGTCTCCTTTCCAAGGACTAACCAGGACCAATCCAGGGTAGCTTCTGAGATCAGATGGGATTGGACACCAGGGTGGTATGGCTGTAGACAATGAATACTTAAGGGTAAATAAACAATGATACATCCCGTGCAGTAGAATACTATGGCCATTAAAAGTGATAATTTAAGTTTTTTAATTAATCCACTATATGTCTAGGACATTGTTGTGTGAATAAACCAGAGCAAATAGCGTGTGTATCAAAGTCACATGTAAGTAAAATTATGTACATTCACATACATATTTATGGAAAGAGAGATTTCAGGGAAAATAGTAACCAAAATGTTTGCAGCATCTAATTTTGGGTAGTGGAAGTTTCAAATGGTTCCTACTTCATTCTTTATTTTGCATTTGGATTTTTATATTGAACATGTATTACTCTTATAATTGGGAAAAAATTAAATTATTTTTGTCTGGGGAGGAGGACTCCTCCCCAGAGGAGTCCTGGCATGGCATGGGTGCACAATGTATCATAAACATGATTGGATTCACCTCAGTGCTCAGCCCTAGATATCTGGTGTTTTCCTGGGGCGGAGGGGAAATGGGTGCAGGGACCTCTTCAGCTGCAGCGGAGAGAGGCTTCTGCTGACCCCACAAGGCTTCCCTGGCTCCTTCCAAAGCCCATGGCCCTCTTCCATGAGGCCAAGGAGGCTTCACTCCCCATCAGCCCTGGCAGTGCCACATTGAAGCACTTTGTTTAATAGTTGTTTTGCAAATGTCTTAGTCTATTCAGTGTGCTGTAATTTTTAAAATACCTTAAGCTGTGCAATTAATTAATTAATTAATTAATTAATTTGCAGTACTTGGGAGTTAGGACTATGGCCTTGTACATACTTCACAAGCACTCTACCGCTGAGCTACACCCAACCCCCTTTTTCTTGTTTGTTCATCTTGGGACAGAGTCTCACTAAGTTATGCAGGCTGCCTCTGGCCTTGAACTTCAGATCTTCCTTTCTCCACCTCCTGAATTGCTGGGATTACAGGTGTGCACCACCATGCCTGACTAGAGTGTGCAATTTATAAACAACAAAAATGTATTACTTGTAGTTCTGAAGGCTAGAGAGTTCCTGACCAAGGCACCAGCAGATTCAGTATCTGATAGGGGCCATTCATCACAGATGGTAGCAGCTCTGTGGGTCCTACCATAGCAGAAGGGGCAGACAATGCTTCTTGAAGCCTCTTTGTAAGGGCACTAATCTCAGGCATGAGGGCAGAGCCCTCATGACCTAATCACCTCCTGAAGGCCCCTCCTCTTTTTTATCATCACATTGGTGATTAGGTTCCTTTTTATGAATTTGGGACACTAACATTCAGACCAAAGCAGTGAGGCCTTTGACCTTATCTAACCTACTAGGTGATAAGTTCTATGAAGTTTAGGGTATCAACTATAAGGTGGGTCATATTTTCTCCATTTCCTGTGCCAGCTGCTCTTTGGACATATTGTTGCTCAATCCTGCAGTTTGGTGAAGATACCCTTGCATGGCATGGGCGCACAATGTATCATAAACATGATTGGATTCACCTCAGTGCTCAGCCCTAGATATCTGGTGTTTTCCTGGGGCGGAGGGGAAATGGGTACAGGGACCTCTTCAGCTGCAGCAGAGAGAGGTTTCTGCTGACCCCACAAGGCTTCCCTGGCTCCTTCCAAAGCCCATGGCCCTCTTCCATGAGGCCAAGGAGGCTTCACTCCCCATCAGCCCTGGCAGTGCCACATTGAAGCACAGCACCGCTGTGGAGGACTTGTAGCCATAGGGGACTCCCTTGTATCAGAAGCCTCTTGCTAGGCCTCTCACCTCCCTGCAACACCCACCCACGAGGGATTAGATTTTAGTTTGTGAACTTCTAAGTAGTTTTACTGGGTCAGTTAATTTAGTCTAGGTCAGTGGGGTTTTCAGTGTTTGTTTTATAAAATCGCTTTTTCTATTTTAGTTTGTCTTTGATTAATTGATCCCATGTTGTAGTTTATTTTCCTGGCTGGAGATGATATGGGAGCTGTTTGCACTTTGGCCAGCTCCTCTCAGGCCCCTGTTGACTCCCATGATTCATGTGTGGCATGGCTACACATGGGTCTTTTAATATCACCCCTGGGGTGGGGTGGGGGGGAATGGGACATAATTGCTCTCATGGCAGCTCTTCTGAGATGAAGATCTGCTTTTCTCATTTCCTCTGAGAGCCAGTGTGGCATAAAGAAAAATGAAGAATCTTTAGAGTCAGACCTGGGTGGGCTCAACAGTTTCCCAGCTAGTCCACTTAGTGGTTGGGGATCTGGACCGTGTTACTTCCCTTCTCTAAGCCTCATCTGGTATATGGAGATAAAATACTTGCCTCATAAGGATGTAAAGATTTAATTGAGAGTATATGTGACAGTGCTGAGAGCAGCAAGAATATGTAGTACATGGTCAATAAATAGTAGTTTCCTTCAATCTTTCCCCTCACCCAGCATGTCTGACAGTCCATTTGGAATTGTTGCCAATTTCCTCCTCCACCTAAGCCATGGCATAAAGGGTTTATGTTTAATATAACTTATGATTTTTATTGGCGCCTGTGTGGTATCATTTATTTAGAAATGAGGGACCTATTTTAGTTAAGATAGGTCCTCAGTCCATTTTTCTCAATGCCTTTTCACTTAGCAATTCATCATAACTAGAGATGGGAACCAAAGACTACTTTAAAGAAGACTGGGCAGCAGAGCTGCTTCTCATATGTGGGTGGGATTTTCTTGCCAAGTGGACCATCCTGCCTGTGTGGCTTTGTGAATTCCTATATGAAGCATTGTGATTTTTCTGATAGAACCATGTCCAGATTTTTCTCCCATAAAACACTTAACTTTATATACTTCAACAATGTTTCTCAAGTTGGTCTTCATGGGAAATACCCATAATGTCATCAGTAGCAGTCACTTAATAAGCATTTGCTTTGTGACAGCTGATGAGAAGTGATGGTAGCTCTGTAGAATCAAAAAAGGAATGGTTCAGACAAGATTTGAAATAACATTAGCATGTTAGGCAGCTCTGAAATTCCATTCTAGGGCTCAGTAGCCCAAAGATGAGGGTATAGTAGGATCCCTGGCTTTAGGAGCTCTCAAGGTTTCCCTTTGTCCTAGAATAGGATCTCACTGCATAGCTTGGTGCTCCCAGCTGTTTACACATCAGAATATAAGTAGACAGTGATAACATCTATATGTCATACTAGGATTAACAGGAGGGGGCTTGAGATTATGTGAATAGGCCGTTGAGAAAGCATTTATAATTCTTATGTAATAGAATTATGATGAGCAAAATGAATGATAAGGTATTAAAGAATATAGTTATGCACCAGTTAACAATAAGACAAATTCCAATAACTGTCATCAAGCAGTTTTGTTGTTAGGTGAACATCATAGAGCATTCTTACACAAACAAATAGCTATGACATCGCTAGATGATATAATCTAATGGAATCACCATCATATATGCAGCATACCTTTGACCCAAATGTTATGTGGCATGTGATTTTATATTAAATTTTGAATTGCTGTAAAACATAAAAGTAATCTTTTCAACTTTTTGACTAAAAACTTGAGCTTATTTCAAAATGTGTTCTCATATTTTTACATCAGGTTTTATGCCTGAGAAAGCTTCACATAACGTCTGTTAAAACTTTTTAATGATGCTGTCTTTTTATTTTTTTGCAGTACTGGGGATTGAACCCAGGGCCTCGTGCTTGCATGCTTTGGAAGTGCAGGACCACTAAGCTGCACCCCCAGCCCATTCTTTTTACTTTTTGAGACAGGGTCTCACTAACTTACACAGACTGCCTCTGGTTTTGAACTTGCGATCCTCTTGCCTCCGCCTCCTGAGCCACTGGGATTACAGGCATGTGTCACTGCACTTGGCCAATGATACTATCTTAAAAATACTCATTACCAGAAAGAAGTTTTGCTCACAAAGTAACTGAAAGAAAAACATAAAACAATTTTTACACTCATTCACAAGTTTATAACGATTAAAATTATAGTTAAAATATCCAACAGCTTTCTTTTTTCTCATCAAAATTGTAATGTTGAAATTTCTTGCAAAAGAATAAATGGATTTAAAATCTAGTACCACTTTTTTGTATCAAGTATTTCAAAGAAGTGTGATGTTTTGTGGCAAAATGTGCATGAATTCTTAGAGTATTCCTTCTGCATCTGGTTTGGAGAATGTAAAAGGTTACATGAGCTACAAATATACAGAGATGCTGAGTATATGTGAGAACAGGTGTTTTGGCTTCCACCAGCAACTATCCTCCAATGGGAGTCCTTACCTTGTCTACTTGTCCCTACTTTGCAGTGCTCTGCCCCAAGACCTCCAGGAACATGTGTTCTTCCAATAGCTGCAGATCTTCTGTGCTAGAGGCATTGTTTTAACCATAGTGCTAAGGACAGTCCTCTTCCTGAGATGGGTTGTCCATGTCTTTTCTGAAACAGTAGCTGTGAAAACAGAAACTCAAACTTTAGAATTACTATTTGCAAAGTGTGGTCTGTGGGCTCCTGGGAGTGTCCCAAGGACCATTTCAGGGGGTCTTTGAAGTCACAGCTATTCGTACAATACTACCAAAATTTTCCTTGCCTTTTTCTGTTGATGATTCAAAAGCAAGACTGGGTAAAATTTCTCATATTTTTTATGAAACAAAGCAGCAACACTAAACTACTTATAGTCAATGCCACATTCTTCATGGCCACACAGAGTTAAAAAAAAGAGAGAGATAAGTTTTTCTTCTTCTTTTTCTTTTTCTTTTTTTTTTTTTACTTTTTTATTAGTAATTTCTAATGTACAACTTAATGGGTCTTATGACATTTCCATACATGCATCTCATTGTACATTGCTCACATTAATTTCCCCCTTACCCTCTCCTGACCCTCCTCCCTTTACTCCACCCTCCCCACCAATATTCTCTTTTCTACTTACATGTCTTTTTTGTGAGTATATCTATATATTACGTCTCAGTTTTGCCATAAGGGTAACAAACATGATGTATTTGTTTTCTCCCATTACACTTCCTTCTTACACCCTCCCCGTTTAGTCCATTATCTTTCCCTGGTTAAATCCTGTCTGCTTTCATGAGCTATGTTTTTTTTTTTTTTTTTAATTAGAAATTTTTAATGTATATCATAATGTGATTCATTTTGACATGCTTTTCGTTGTGACAATTTTCATATATGCAATTTGATAAGCATTATTCATATATAGGTTACCCCTTACCCTCCTCTATGTTTCCCCCCTCCCCCCTTCCTAAATTTCCCATCCAAGTAGCTATGTGTTTTAATAATGAATATATATTGAAGTCTAACATTCACATATGAGAGAAAACATGCACTGTTTATCTTTCTGGTTCTGGCTTAATTTGCCTAAAATGATGATCTCTAGTTCCAAAAGATCAATTCTTGATGAAACAGTAGAGTTATTTATTTGTTGGTTGGTTTTTCAGTGCCCAAGGTTGAACCCAGGGCCGCAAGAACACAAGTGCTCTAACACTGAGCTACACCCCCAGCCCAGGAATTATGAAATGTATCAGATTTTTTTCCATCAAATACACATATTTTCAATATTCTATGTGCTGAAATGGGAAGTGTGCATAACACCTTTGGTGTATACTGAATACAGCAGTTTTCTTGAAGAAAAGCACTTGTGTGCTTTGCATTGCTAGCTGAGCTATCTGCATTTTTCTTGGACCACTGTTTCTACTTGAAAGAACAACTGACAGACAAACAATGACTTTTGGAACTTTGGCATTTGACATATATTTCCTCAAAAATGAAATGGGCATACCACTTCAAGGGAGGTAACTAACAGTGTTTTGTCAGTGATTAGATGTACATTCAAGTGAAAATTAGGATTTTGGAAAGCATGAGTTCAGTGGATAGCTATCAGTACTTACCTTTAATTTGATGAGGAATGAGGCTGACCCTATGTTAGGGCCTCCCAGGTGGTCATTTTCAGAAACGTTCACAGCATGTGTGAAGAGTGCGCCTTCTCCGTTTGTTAGCTGTCATCTTCTCTGCATATTAGTTAGTTCAAATTTAGTAATTGCCCTGTTCAGATCTTCTGAATTCTTACTGGCTTTGTGAGCCTGGTTTTTCAGCAGCTTGTGTTTCCCATTGTAATGGCAGGAGACTTGTATGTTTGTCCTTGCAATTCTGTTAATTCTATTTTGTGTAAGAGAAGTTTCCTTATTAGGTGCATACACACTTTAGTACATGGCCTACTTTTGTTTAAGTCTAGTTTCTGAACCTTCCAGGCATTTGTATGAATTCTCCATTTTTTAAAAAACATTTTATATGAATCTTTTACTGTGACCTAAAAGACCCACTCATCCCTTTGAAGGGGACATGGAAGAGTTAATGGTTAATCGCAAAGGCTCTTAGCATCTGAAAAAGTACTTTGTCCATTTACAGCTCTGACCTGGTGCACATGCAGGAGGAGAGCAGAGATTTGCATCACCCAGGCCACTTTTCACCTGGAGCCAGGCAGAGAACACATATGTGCTCCTTGGTTGGTGGTTTTTGTAATCTTGGGCTTTCCGGCCTGCTGGAGGCAGGAAGCCTAAGCCACCAGACTAAACATTTCTCCTTCACTATGCAGCTGCTGACTTGCTGCTTTGATACCTGGGAGGAGATTACCTTCCTGTGCTGGGAAATCTACAAATGAATTTCAGTGCTTGTTGTGCATGGCAGTTTGAAGAGTCCCAGAGTCTTCTGTTCTTAGTGCAGATTTTGGATCAGTGTTCGCTGGTGAGACTTGGGCTTTCCTGCCAGCTACTCCAGAGGTAAACTGTGCCTGAAGTGTTGGTGTACTCAACTTAGCATTTCCTTTGTAGATGCTGATTAATGTGCAACTTTAAGAGCACATTTGTATAAAGTAGGACACTGTGGAATATGTAGCTTGCCCAGTACTAACAGTAAAGAAGCTCTGCCCTGTCTGCCCAAGCATTATGCCTGGCCTTCCTGCTTGCTTGCTTTTCCAGTGTACACCTCCTAAAGACTGTGTTAAGCTTTCCTGCTTGTCAAGGAATTCTGTGAGGAGTTATGCAAAGATTAGCTCCTTAATAACCTAGTATGTGGTTGGAGCTGAGAGTGAAGGTTTATTAGCTAGGATCCTTGGTTGAGATGGAGTTGGGGCAGTCACTGGCGACACAGGAGGTTCAAGAAGTCTTTGTAGAAGAAAATAAACTTCAGAGCTTTATAAAGGATGGGAAGGAATTATCTTGGCAAATTGAGAGTTCTCAGAAGGGAACCACAAAGCAAAAGCCAGAAATTGTAATAAAGGTGCAAGGTGTATTAAATAGGGCAGCAGACAGTTGTGCCTAAGAAGAGCCAGGGGAGACCCTCTATGGGCAAATGACCATGATGTAATCAGCTGGTTGCGCGGGGAGCCAGGAATGGCCAGAGCAAGGGAAGCACTGCTGTGGAAAACAGCTGGACTAGTGACCTGGAGAGGCTGCTACTGCCACTGTCATCACTGTCACCACCAGTGTTATCAACCCCTTCACTAAAAGGAGTGGAGGAGGACAAAGAATCTAGATTTCAGTACTACCCTTTTAGCTTCCCTGGTCATTTGGTCCCTCCATCATTCTTCCATTTATTTAACCCATTTGTTGAATACCAGCTCTGTACCAGACCCTGTTTTATGTGCTAGAGATGCAAGGGCAAACTCTTCCCCAGGAGAACTCAAATGCATTTAAGTTGTTGTTGTTGTTGTTGTTGTTAGGTGCTGTTGAGACTCATAGCGACCCTCATAGGGTTTTCAATGGCTGAGTATTTCGGGATTACCTTGGGAGTGGATTGCCCGGCCCTCTCCCATTTTTTGCGGTGCTGGGAATTGAACTCAGGACCTCAGAGACTGCAGTGCAGTGCTCTACCAACTGAGCTAAATCCCAGCCCCGCATTTAAGTTAGGAATGTTTAATTGTAAGCAACAGAAACTGACTTGGGCTAACTTTGAAAAAAACAAATTTACTTGAAGAGCCTGGTACCCACAGAACCATATTAACAGCCAAACATATGGCCCTTAGAAAGGTCATGAAAAGCAGCCCCAGGGATCTAAGAAAAAGGAACAAATAGTCCATCTCTCCAGCACATAGCTTTTCTCCCTGGTGTCACTCAGCTTAAGGGAGAAAGAGTCCAGCCAACCTAGCTTTTGTCAAGTGGCTACATTTTGGGAACATATCCCACAGAGAGTCCCACCACTTGCCTGCAGTGTTAGAAGGGCAGTTTCCCAAAAGAAACTCAAGGAACATGTTTCTAAAAGAGGGCAAAACAACAGATGTGCACTACAGGCTCCTGTGCAATGAATGGCAGAAATGCAGCCAGTTCTATAAGTTTGGTGAAGAGCACGGAAAAATGGTATTTAGGCTGACAGGTTACATCAGAGAAGGTGCATGACAGTTTGAAGAGTCCCAGAGTCTTCTGTTCTTAGTGCAGATTTGGGATCACTCAGCACTCACCTAACATGCCAAGCACAGTGACAGGTGATGCAGTTGTAAGGACCAAACCCAGGACAAGTGGTGGAACTGTCCGGGGGATATGTGCCCGAAGCTCCTGATGGCCATGTTGCGAAAAGCATAAAGAAAACTCGTCTGAGGAGAGAAAAGCTAGTGGATGGAGGCCTGATGGCATTCCAGGCCTTTTCAGTAGTCCCTGAAGCCCCCCACACTTTGGCCCTTCCCACTTTGTTTCTGTGAACCATTAAGTCAGCCTATGGGCTGGGGATGCAGCTCAGTGGTGGAGTACTCACCTAGCATGTAAGACCCTGGGTCTGAACCCCAGCACCACAAAACAAACATAAAGAAGTAGTCATGTAAATCACCCTGTTTGCCTAAGTCAGCGGAACCAGTGTGTTGTACTTGCAGGACATGTCAGGGAATAATCTCAGAAATCACCTTCACTTTGACTCCCTCTGTCCCCTTAAATTATTTTAAGTGTGGAAAGTCCCGTGAAGTTCTTGATACCTCTGAGGTAATAAAAACCTCATGGTCACTTTGAATCTCAATCAATTGCAGAAGTAGAGCATCTGACCTTATGTAATAATTGTAGTTTTCAGTTCATTCAGGGCTACAGTTACTTCCTCACCCCAGACTAGGCCTTAAGACCTGTGGCATTATGCCCAGGGAAGAGGAAGTGTGCCGCCCTCTTCTCCCCCAACCCACCCAATTGATGGCTGCCGTTTCTGACCTCTCAAGAATAGCTGTAGAGAATGTCAGCGGAAAAGCCCAGAGTCATGTTTGTGCTCTCTGGGCCTGGCACATGTTTAAAGCTGACTCTTGGGTGATGCTGTTGTTGGTGTTTTGCAGACCCCTCTTCATCTTGGGGACCTCACCTTAGCCTTGCTGCTTACTCCCACAGCTCCTGGGAATCCAGAGTCTGCCCCTGCTTCTGGTAGCTAAGGACCTGTCAACCTTCTGGGCAGATGTCTGAGGAAGGACATAAAAGGACCTTACCCTAGTTCACTCAGGCATCCCTTTCTGCAGCAGATTCTGGGAGCACAGACCAGCCCCCATGCAGCTCTCTCCTCCAGCCTTGGACTTGCCAGGTGGAAGCCTTTCAGCAGGCAATCCACTGTGTCCCCAGATCTTAAGAGCCATGTGTTAAGCTTCCCTCACCAGCTCAGAGTGACAGACAAGAATACCCATTCTGCCCTTTTAGGGGGGTTCATAACACAGCTCCCCTCACCCCAAAGAAATTTTTCAGATCTCTTCAGGAGCTGGAGAATTTAGTGGTAGAGTGCTTACCTCGCATGCACAAGACCCTGAGTTCAATCCCTACCACTACAATAAACAAACAAACAAATGCTCTTTTCATCTGTATCAACTGGTTACTTTTATATTTCATTTTTATATTTGATGTGGTGGGCCCTTTAGAATTATTTAACAGGTTTTCAGATATTGCCCTTGAAATTCCATATCTTAGTCTAGCATCTCACTCTGGTGTCTGAAATTTCTCACCTTAGGAGCTTGACTGCAACTTTCTTTTCATACTTATTTATTGATATTTATGCCTGTTGTGACCAAGTAATCCTAATAGGAACAGTCAGCAAATATTTAAGCGTGTACCATGTGCAGCTATAACCCTTATCAGCTGTAAGGTTAGGGCAGCTTTCTTACATACTTAGCCCACTGGCTATATCTTGCTGATCAATAGGCATGTTTTGGTTTATCTCTATAATCTTGAGATCTTTTTCTTCAATCTACTCTCAATATTTATAGATTGAGAAATTTTACCTTAAAAAAATCAAAATTCCTGGCTTGAAAAGAATGAGAAGATAGCACTGGGCCAGTGTCCCTCACTGCCTGTCAGGTTAGATAAAATTGAAGGAGGCTGCCCATTCCCACGAACTGGGGTCTGATGCAGAAGCCAAGAAGGTTACCTTTTTAAAATAAGAGCATAAAAGAAATGTTTGGTACTCATGTCTCTTAAAAGAGAGAACAGATAGAACAAGAGAGCCATAGAAGGGACAAAATTTCTTTAGAAATGCAAAGTGTTCAGCAATATGGGTGGAGGGTACGCAAGAAAGGATAGGATGGGACAGCCACAAGCAATAACATGGGACAACACAACCAGAAATACAGTGTTCTTATTTGTTTACTATGCTATGTGTATATGTAAAACAAAACTCAAGACAGGCGCTGCGGCACATGGCTGCAATCCCAGCGACTCTGGAGGCTGAGGCAGGGGGATCATAAGTTTGAGGCCAGAGGCAGCCTGTGCAACTTATCGAGACTATATCTTAACATCAAAAATAAAAAGGGGGTTGAGATGCAGCTCAGTGGTGAAACACTTGCCTAGCACACACAAGGCCCTTGGTTTAACCCCTTAGTACTGGAAACAAACAAACAAACAAACAAAAACCTCAAAATGCCATTGGATCTAATTATGGTTACTATGCAGGAAATATGTGTGGAGTAGTGACAATGAATGAAAAAAAGACATTCCAACAGGCTTCCACCCCCTGTACTAGGGATTGAACCCAGAGCCTTGTGCATGCCAGGCAAGCACTCTATCACTGAGCTACGTCTTCAACCATTTTTTAATTTTATTTTGAGATGATCTTATTGAGTTACCGAGACTGGCCTTGAACTATTGGTCCTGTGGCCTCAGCTTCCCAAGTAGCTGGGATTCTAGGCATGTGCCACCATCCCCAGCTAGGGTTTGTTTTTAAAATATAACTACAACAAGTGGTGTGAGCTGCTGCAAAGGGTATTACATTCTCTCACTTCCATCATTTATGTTATATCCTTGCTTGACCCACTGTATTTGAGTTTGTAATGAGGGAGAAGGCCTTCTCTGGCTTCTCTGGAAGGAATCCACC
Organism: Pedetes capensis; assembly: GCA_007922755.1. NCBI lineage: Eukaryota > Metazoa > Chordata > Mammalia > Rodentia > Pedetidae > Pedetes > Pedetes capensis. The sequence goes on from VMDO01013555.1 coordinate 33,920, forward strand.
AGAGCACTGATGCATTGCATGTGTTCAGGTCTGAGGAAGAGCAACACAGGCTAGACTAAGGTGGTCACCACATGGGGACAAGCATCATGTATTTGGCAAGTTGATGAAGTTTTCGCAGAATGATAAAATAGTGTGGGAAACCTTAAACTTTGAAGCTCTTTTTATAAATCATGTTTTTGGTTTTGTAATTGAAGCCTTTGTGATTTGTTTTTCCTACCAGTTTTTATAAGCTCTTGCTTTGTTAAGAAAAGTCTGATCTGTTTGTCTGAATCAGAGCAAAACTAGGATAATCTGAGGGAAGCTTCACTTACCCAGGGGAATTCTCTTGGGAGTAAGCGTTGCATTGAGTTATGTGTCCTAGTTGGTATCTTCAGTGTTAAGAAGGTGTCTCCTCTCACCACAGCTCAGCTGATGGTAAAAGGCAGGAGTCTGGCTTAATTGGCTTCACAGAATAACTCCTATGCTATACTTGTCAGCATGGGTAACTTCCTTTCTTGGTCATTCACTACTTATTAAAGGATGAGATCCTTGAAAGCCTTCCTGCGTGGCCTTTTCCATCCAGGTTTTTTTGGTCTTGGTATTCAGTTTTATTTTCGAAGTTTGAGTCAGGCCAGCTGAGAACTGTAATCATAGATCACCTTATTTTGGCACAAACACACACAAACACACACACACACATGCACCGCAGTCATTGAACAAAGGCATAAGAAACAATCCCATGGCATTTCTCTCATTTTCCTTATGCAAAATATTTTTGAGGAAACAGGAAAGTTCCCTCAAGTGAAATAGCTTTGATTCTTCTGGTTGATTTTGTAGACACTGTGAACCATGACATCAGTGCTTTGCATTTAGATTGGGTTCTGGAAAACCTTGGGGACAGGTCTGTAATCTTACAGCAAGCACACAGGGCCAAATGACATCCACTTTTGGTATTTTTCCTCCAAGGTCACTTTATTATTTTCCATATGCTTATTTTTGCAGAGTCCTTTTTCATTTTTGCAGTACTAGAGAGTTGAACCCAGGGCCTCATGAACCCAGGGCCTCATGCATGCTAATAGGCAAGTGCTGTACTACTCCCAGCCCCTTTTTTATTGTTAACTTTGAGACAGGGTCTTGATAAATTGTGCAGGCTGCCACTGGCCTTGGTGTCAAGATCCTCTTACCTCAGAATCCTAAGTAATCCCTGAGATTATAGGTATGCACCTCAGTGCTCAGCAACCAGAGTCCCTTTTAAAATCTTATTGTCCACTCAATTTTGTAAAACTGCTTCACCCACTTTTTAAAATGTTATTGTTGTTGTTAGGTGCCGTCGAGTCGGTATCCGACTCATAGCAACCCTCTGTACAACAGGGGAAACACTATTGTCAGTGCTTCTCTGCCGTTCATAGGGTTTTCAATGGCAGATTGATTTTTGGGAGGGGGTTGCCTGGTCCTTCTCCCAAGCCTACAGCTTCTGGCGTTCCCAGGCGGTCTCCCATCCAGGTACTAACCAGGCCCGACCCTGCTTACTTCTGAGATCTGACGGGATCGGATGCCACAGGGCTACCGCTGCAGGCTTTTAAAATGTAGCAAAATATTAAAATGGTAGTGACATTTGTTGCAAACGTCTTGCCAAAAGATTTGTTTTAAAATTTTAAGTTTCCTCTCTTTATGTAATCAGATACTTTTGATTACCATGGAGAGAATTACTGCAGTGGATTTTAGGATCCCTTGGCTGCCACAACATTCCTCCACAGTTACCTTTCCTCATTCAACAGATATTGTGCTCAGAGTTTAGAGGAAGCAGAGATTGCTTCTGACATCTTTTTTCACCAAGGCCCAGTTCATGGTTTACCAAATTTGAATTTCAAATATCACATTTATGTAAGAAGGCAATTCTTTATCAGTGTAGGATTGGTTGGCCTAGAAGACCTGAGTGATACCCAACATTGAACCTAGTTCTTCACAATATAGTTGTTGGGTAGATGTTTCATGACTTAAATTTAGTTGTGGCTTTTTGTATTTGATTCTGTTCTTTGACACAGTTGAACTGCATCCTTTTCCAAGGGCTGTCTGACCCCATGGTCTAAGTCTGGGGAATATAAACTGCGAGTGGCAGCATTAGTTTGACTTCGGTGACATTTTCTGCTTTTCTTTTTCAGAGTATGATCGATTGGGCTTCCTCCTGAAGCTGGACTCTAAACTGTGAGTAGAATGAGAAAATGCTGTGGCTCTGTGGTAGAGAATCTATGAGAGCTGGGGTCTAACTTGAAGGTCACCTCTCTCATCCCTTTGGTTGTTTAGGAATTCCCTGGGGCCTCTGTCAGCAGAATCTTGAGCATGTGACAATCTACAAGGGCCTAGATGGGATGGGGTGGTGGATGCAAACCTAAGGCTTTAGATTTGGCGGGCATAGGCAGTTCATTAGAGAAGGAGGCCACTGTTCAGAGCTTGAGGGACAGGGAGGCCCCTGGAAAGGCTTCTACAGAGTGGAGGGCAACTGAGTTACTGTCAAAGACGCCCTGCCACCTGGCGTACAAAGGCTTTTGTGCTCAGTCTCCTGTCTTCTCCAACTTTACTTTCTGCCATTCCTACCACAGGTAAACCCTTCTCTGCCTCCACCTTTGTAGATGCTATTACCTGTGCCTGAAATTCCCTTTTCTTTCTATTCTCCTTGGAAAATTCAAAGATCACTTCCTCCCTACACAAAATTAACTGTCTCTTCCTGTATGCTCCCTATGATGTGTCTACTTCTGTTATCAGTTATCAGTTATCTCACTATGCTATAATTCACTATGTCATGATTAATTTATCAAGGGCACAGGCTTAGAGTTAGGCAAAGCTTGGTTCAAATCCAAGATTGCCATGTATTCTCTTTGTGATTTGGAACAAACTGCTTAACCACTTTGACCCAATTTCATCTATAAGATGAAGAAAACAATATACATATTTTACAGAGTTGTTATAACACTTAATTATATTGATTAGCTCAGAAGGGGCTTTGACGAACAGGGTATCTAATGCTCTAGGATTCTTGCCTGTTCTAGCCTTGTTTTCTCTAGTGTCTAGACAGCACAGGTGCATGTTTTTAGGTTCTCAGTAAACACTGAAAGCTTGGAAGGATGGATGATGGGTAGATAGCTACTCACTCCTCCATTTGACCAGCATGCCTTGAGTTGGAACTCTATCCATTCTGTATGTTCATGCCCTGCACAAGACCAGTCACATGATTGATGCTCAATAAATGCTTATAACATTCCCTTGCCACTTCCTATGACTCCTTTCTGTTGTTAGTCATCTTTGTCCACCTGTGTCCCTTGTCCTGACCAACACAAACATTATGGAAGATCAGAATTGCATCTTCTTTCCTTTCTTGCATAAGGTCTTATCCATGGCTGTTTCAGGGGGTGATGGTTACACCTACATAAAAAACATCAAACCAGGCAGGGGCTCTTTGGCTTTCCTACTGAATTTTCTGGCTTCTTGCCTCTTTTCCTGGGATCTGGGTTCTTGGCTCTGATGTCCCAGCCTATGACTTCAGCCATTGTAATTCTCCCAGCTTTTATACGTCATGAGGGCAGCTACAAGGGAAAAATAGTCTGCTCTTTTTACCAGGCTAGTAGAGAGATGTCAGTCATGTGTTAACATCTGAGGAATGGGACTTGATTGTACTACAAAGCTCAGCTTTACCCTTAGAAAATTCTTAATTTAGCACTCCAGGGTGGGGAGGACACACATCAAGTATGAGCCAAATGCCACCAGAACAGAAGAGACCTAGTAATTACCAAGTCAGATCACACTGATGAACAAAGGACATGTTATTGCGGACATACTAACTACAGTATTTAAGCTGTCTTCAGCAGGGAAGGAGGAGGAGGAGGATGTTCCTGCCCTGCTGGCCTAACAGTAGAGTAGTGCAGAATAGGCTGTTGTGTAGCTTGCTGCTGTGTATCAGGCTGGTTCTGTGAACCATCGGAGTCAAGGAATGTGCTTGGCCCCATTTGACTTGACTCATAATCTAAGGTACAAGCTAGAACCTTCCTGCTTCTTGTTGCAGAGGCTTTTCCAGTCCAATGCTTTCTTCAGAAGAAAACATAGGTATGTGAAACTTCTTCCAGGAAGATTCCAAATTTCCAAGTTAAAGATTCTGCTTCAGGGGAGAAATTCCTCAGCAAAATTTAGATTTTTCCTTATGGATTTTGTATGGTGGTTGTATTCCATTTCTAATATGTAAGAAAGAAACTGAATTTTATCAGAAAAACTGGACTTGAATTCTCTCTGCTGCTTCATACTGCATGAATTTAGATGATTCAGTTTATCTTTCTAAATCACAATTTTCGTATGTGAAAAATATAGATAATTAATATTTTCTTCTTATAGTTTTGGTTTGCCTGCAGCCGTAGCCCTGTGGCATCCAATCCCATCAGATCTCCGAAGCTAAGCAGGGTCAGGCCTGGATAGTACTTGGATGGGAGACCACCTGGGAGCACCACGTGCTGTAGGCTTGGGAGACAGACCCGGTAACCCACTCCCAAAAATCAATCTGCCACTGAAAACCCTATGAACAGCAGAGAAACACTGACAATAAGTAGTGTTTTGCCTGTTGTACGCAGGGCTGCTGTGAGTCAGATACTGACTCAACGGCACCTAACAACAACAACAACAACATAGTTTTGGTCCATTTGTTTTGTTTTGTGGGGAAGGGAGAGGTTTGAGGCAGAGTCTCATTATACATCCCAGGTTAGCCTCACATTCTTGTTCCTCTGCCTCAGCCTCCCTTGTGCTGGGATTACAGGCTTGTACCACCATGCCTGGCCACTTCCTGTAGTTTTATGAAGAATAAAAGAAAGGGTTGTATAAACTATGAATAAGTATATGAATGTAAGGATTTCTCTATTTATCTTGATTGGGATTAATTTAGTCTCTTCAGTATAAAAATCCATATGTTCTGGAAACTTTTCAGCCATTCTGTTTTAAATACCAGTATTACCTCTGTCGCACTCTCTACTCATCTCTCTCTACGCCTCTTCAAAAACTCTGATTAAATTTTAGACCTTGTCATTCTAGCCTTTGAGTATATTAACTTCTCTATTTGCCACCTTTTGACCCTTTCCAAACTAAACTATGATCCCAAAGGACTCAGTGCAAGGATAAAGTAGAACTAAACCTGTACCCCCATAGCTGTGAGTGGATTAGGATAAAAAGTTAATAAATCAAAAACACTTGATATTTGTTGCCAAGGTTCTCATCACTCAGTTGCTCTAGGGAATCCCAAGTCTATGAGCTCAGTGTAAGACATTCCAGATTTGGCAGTGCTTCCAAGCAGAAACAAATCCAAACCCTCCCTAGAGAAAGATGTGATTTCCTCACAAGTAACTTTTCAAGGAAACAAGCAGCTCCCAGTAAAAATAACTTAATACATAAGGAAACAAGCAGTCATTAACGAGAAACACGAAAAACAACAGAGGAGAACCCACAAAGATTTTTGAAATTGTAATTACCAGACACAGTTTATAAAGCAGTTATATATACTATAGTTAAAGAAATAAGACATAATTGAACTATGTAAATAGAATTGGGAACTATAGAAAGTAAAATATTAACCTGGGGATATAGCTTAGTGGTAGAGCACTTGCCTAGCAGCACTGCCCCCCCAAAAAAAAAAAAGTTATTAGATTTAAAAAACAATGAACTTCTAGAATTAAAAAATACAATGGCCAAAATCAGTAGGTGTCATTAGATTGAACACAATTGAAGACAGAGTTAGAGAACTGAAAGATAAGCCAGAAGAAATTATAACAGGAGTTAGCAAACTTTTCCTGTAAAGCACCACATAATAAATATTTTAAGATTGGGGGGATTTTTTTCATCTGTGTCACAACAACTCTACAGTTGTAACATGAAAGGATTCATAGATAGCACATGGATGATTGAGTGTAGCTGTATTCCAATACAAGTTTATGGATTCTGAAATTTTAATTTCATATAATTTGGTGCCATAATATATACTTCTTTTCCCCCCTCACCATTAGAAATGTTAAAGATATTTTATATTCATGGTAGGGATGTAGTATCATACAAAAAACAGGTGGTGGGTTGGCTTTAGTCCATAGCGTGTAATTGGCTGACCACTAACTGAAAGTGCAGCACAGGTGTATCTGCATGAAAATTTTTGCCCCATCCCTGTGAAATGTTTTCTCTTCTTGAAACTCTATCATATTAAAATACTCTTAAAATATCTTTGGGCTGGGATTTAGCTCAGTTGGTAGAGCGCTGCGCTGCAGTCTCTGAGGTCCCGAGTTCAATCCCCAGTACCGCAAAAATGGGAGAAGGGCCTGGCAATCCACTCCCAAGGCAATCCCGAAATGGTCAGCTATTGAAAACCCTATGAGGGTCGCTATGAGTCGGATACCGACTTGATGGCACCTAACAACAACAACAAAATATCTTTATGTCTTCTGATATTCCAAAAGTCTGGAAATAGTTTCCACATAAACTCTTTTAATTGTCATTCTGGAATAAATAGATTGGTTTGCATTCCCTTTTAATATTCCCTGGTGCTTGTATTTACATGACAAAATCACTTGTTTGTGTTATGAAAATTATTCAGAATACTTACATGCACAGCTTTCTCTTTTAACTATGAGATGTGGCATTCAGGAAGGCAATCTTTTTTTGGTGGTTAAAAGCATGGACTGTGGAGTTAGATGTGGATTTTTAAGGCCCAGTTCCACACCTTATTAAATCTAATCTTGAGTATTATTTAACCACTAAGTTTCCCACTCCAAAGGGGGGTTAAGAGTAATAGCCCCAGGATGAAATTCACCTTACCCATACTCATCAGTGTCTGGTAAGCTGAGGAAGATGTAGCTCAAAAATGACACCTGGACTTGGCTTGCCTTCTGCTCCATACCCCAGATTTCATTTCTTTGCTTAGTCATTTAGCAGAAATTTCTTGAGTGCCAACTTTGTAAACAGTATAAACCTGAAAATTCTAAGCCATATCCACACAGCCCTATAAGCTTGATTGGAGAGGATGTCTAGTGAACTCAAGTTGTCAAAAATGGGGAAGGGGTAAATGAGAACAGCAAGAGAGGATAAGGTGTAGTATTTCTAGACAGCATGAAAAATAAATCGTTTTTTTTTTAAATAAGGATAACAATGGTATTTTGGGTGCATGAACAAAATATGAAGAAGATTACAGGGATTTCAACATGCATAGGGTAATGACAGAAGGCTATAGAAATGGTATTTTCAGAGGAGAGTCAGGTTTCTGAGAGTAGAAAATGGAAGGAACATTCATCATAGCCCTAGGAGACACAAAGGAGCAGGGCTTCATGGAACATAATAGAGTGAGGGTCGGAGGAAGAGAAAGAGATCAAACTAAGAAGTAGAGAGCAATGACTTGAGGATAAGAAAACTAACAAGGATATAGTTGGGGGAGTGAAACAGAATAACCAGGATGTGGGGCCATTGGGTTTGTGGGTGTTGTTGGCCTTGAGGATTGATCTTATTTTCTTCTAGGGTTGGGCACTCAGGATGCTTAGTGCACACAGCTACTGTCCAATTGGATACCTCCAGGGGGTCAAGCCTGGTCCCTCAGGAGGCTCCAGGCTCTCTGAAAGGGGTCTGCTATGGTCTGGCTTAAAGTGGAGGGTCTCAGGGCTAAACGCTCTGTGAAGATGAGCACTTCCTCATTCATCCAACAAATTTCTTGAGCAGCTCCCATGTATCAGGCAGTATTCTATGCTCTGAGGATACATCAATGAACAAGACAGTAAACAAAAAAATATTGTAAATAAGTAAAGTTCTTAGTGTCTTGGAAGATAATAAGTACTGTCAAAGAAAATAGAGCAAGACAGGGGAATGCTGCTGAGGAGACTGTGAGTTTTAAGTGGATGGTCAGAGTAGGACTCAATGAAGAAGGTGACATTTGAGCAAAACTCAGAGAAAATGAGGGAGTGAGCCCTGCCCCTGTCTGGAGGCAGGGCATTCCAGACAGAACTCTAAGGAAATCAGAGTTGCTGGAGGAATATGATGTCAGGGGCCAGGAATGTGTCCATTAGTCCAGTGGCAAGAAGAGCCATCTGATGACCTTGAAGGAACTAGATCCTAGTGTTCTGTAGCTTCTAAGTTCATACCAGCCTTCTGGGAAAGGATTTGATTAAATGGATATTTTCTCTCTTTCATTTGGATACATGTAGGTGTTCTATGCTTTTGGGAGGTTCTGTCTGCTGCTGCAATGTGGTGCTTTATAGCTACCAGGTGTACAAAAACTTGGAGACCCAAATGCTCAGTCCAATTTCATAAGGAGAACCATGTGAAGATAAAATTATGAAAGCCTACACCAGCAACTTTTAACCCGTAGAGCCCAATGAGGACCAGGCCAGTTGTAAGCCTATAAACATGAGGTAATCTAAAATACAGCTAGAAGAAGACTGTAATCCCAGCTACTCAGGAAGCTGAGGCAAGAGGATCATGAATTTGAGGCCAACCTGGGAAATATAGTAAGACCTCATATTAAGACAAAAAAGTTGAAAATGAATATACTCATTCTAAAGCAGCCTGCCAAATTCCCTATGCCTGCAACGGGGCAGTATTTTATGTCTGTTAGCATATAATGTACTCTATGTTGCCTCTTCCTCACAATAGGAGCTTGGATGGTCTCATCCACTCTAGTGGATTTACAGTGTCATTTGCATGGTAATGACTCCCAAATTTATGTCAGGCTCAGTCTTCTATCTCCACACTCCAGACTCATCCAATTGCCTCCTTGATTTGGATGAGTTTTAGGCTTCTCAAAGTTAACATGTCCATAACCAAACCCTCAATTCCCGCCCCCATCTACCAGAATCTTCCTTACTACAAAAAATGGTAATTCCATCATCCCATATTGTTTGAATCAAAGACCTTAACATCAGCTGGGCACAGCTGGGCACAGGTGCATGCCTATAATCCCAGTGACTCAGGAGGCAGAAGCAGGAGTATTGCAAGTTTGAGACCAGAGGCAGTCTGTGTAATTTAGTAAGACCCTGTCTCAAAAAGTAAAAAAAAAAAAAAAAAAAAAAATGGGCTGGGGGTGCAGCTGAGTGGTACAGTACTTACAAAGCATACAAGCATGAGGCTCTGGGTTCAGCCCCCAGGACCACAAAACAAAAACGACACCTTAACATCATTTCTTTGGTACTGAAATCTAGTCATCAGCACACTCGATTGGTTCTATCTTAAATACAGTGTCACCAGATCCAACCACTTCTCATTGCCTCCAGACCATCACCCTATTGAAACAGTCACCATCTCTTACCTCATTATTGCTCTCCCAACTGGTTTCCCTGCTTTTATACTTGCTTCCTATGGTCCACTGTCACCTAGCTTTCTGTCAATGTGACAAAATATCTGAGAAAATCAAATTAAAAGAAAGAAAGATTTGTTTTGGTTCCTGGTTTCAGAGGTTACAGGCCATGGTTGCAGGGCGCACATGATAGAGCAAAGCTACTCACCTTGCCAGCTGGACAGCAAAGAGAGAGGAAGAGGCTGGGTTCCAAATATTCCCTTGCAGGTCATGCCCCCACTGATCTAACTTCCTGCTGGTGGAGACCAAGCCTTCAGCACATGGCCTTTGGGGGGACATTTAAAATCTAAATTGTATTAGTCTGCTGTTGTCATTAGCAGAAAAACCAACTAAAACAAACATGAAGGATGCAACTTATTGAAAGGTCACAGTTAGTAGATCAGTCCATAATGGTGGTGGGGCAGGCATGCCAGTATCGTGACAAATGACCTTACAGCTTTGTGAGCAGGAAGCAGAAAGCAAGCACAGAACCACAGGTCTGGGATAAAAACTTCCAAAGGCCTGACCCTAGTAACTCAGTTCCACCAAGCTAGACTGACTTCCCTGAGTTCCGTAGCCTCCCAGGATAGCACCATGAGCTGGGGACCAAAATGATATGACCTTAGGGGGACATTTTAGATCTAAACCATAACATAGACCATAACATCCACCTCCACACAGAAGACAAAATAATCCTGTTAAAATGCAAGATAGATCTTGTCATTCCTGTGATCAGAATCCTTCAGTGGCTCTTTGGTTCTCTTAGAATGCAGCTGTGAGTCTTTACAGTCCTCAGCAAGGGCCTACATGGTCTAGACCCTGGTTTTCCTACTGCTTTCCTTCTTCCTTATTATTCCATACTGGGCTCCATACTTGCATGACCCAAATACTCTAGACCCATGTCTGCCTCAGACTCTTGGCATTTGTTTATTCCTTTGTCTGGAACACTCTTCCCAGATAACTGTAGAGATTGCTCACTTCTCACCTTTGCAGACCTTAGCTCAATGCTACCTTCTTAGTAAAGTCTTCCCTACCCCATCCCTTTTAAAATTATTATCCCCACCCTCACTGGCATTCCCTGATCCTCTTTACTGTGTCATTTTCTCTGGAGTGTTTGTTACTGTTGGATGCTCCATACATTTTACCTACTTGTTTGTTATCTGCCTCCACCCACTAGAGGGAGGGCAGGGGTGTTTATCTGTTTTGCTCACTCCTATTTCCTAGCACCTATTACTTGGTGATTGCTCAGTAAACATTTGTTGCATGGACAAGTGAATTGGTAGACCACTCTGTGAAGCAGATATATTTAAATGCATTTTAACAAATGAGAAAATGACCCAAAAAAGGATAAGTAATTTCTTTTTGTTCACAGAACTGCATATGATCAAGCCAGTATTTGAACCTCCTTTGCCTGGCCCCAAACTTCCTACTTCTCTGACTATTCAACATAGCTTTTTATTTTTTTCCAAAGTCATACAGTTTGTTTCATCTAGAGTGTGAACATCTATACTGTAGGTTTGGTGAGGGTAAGAACTATGAATGCCCTGCTCAAAGATACATTCACAGTGCCTAGTACAGTGTTTGTAACATTCAATAAATGTTCATTAAATCAATTAAGGACAAAAGGAAGAGGGTATGAGTAAGAGAACATAGTGTCAAACTTCAGTAAGAAATCCAAGAAGTTGGGAATGGTGGCGCACACCTGTAATCCCAGTGACTTGTGAGGCAGAGGCAGGAGGATCATGAGTTCAAGGCCAAAGGTAGCCTGCACAACTTAGTGAGACCCTGACTCAAAATAAAATATAAAAATGCACTGTGGGTACAGCCTGGTGGTAGAGCACCTACATAGCATATGCAAGGCCCTGGGTTCAGCCCCCAAGCACTACTACTTCTACTACTAGTAATAATAAGAAGAAAAGAACATCTAAGTATCAATACTAGAAGTTTCTAGGAAGCAGAGAATATAGTGGTGAGGACTTTTAAGGGATCCTGCCTTTACCTAACCTTGAATTTTGTCATCTTCTGGAGGTTCTCTCACTTCAAGACCTGCTGCCACCATTGACTCCAAAGAACACAATATCTCTTTGTTGTTTTTAAAAAGAGAGGAGAGGGAGAGAGAGAGAAGAAAACAAAAACAAAAACATTTTCTCTTGACTCTTCCATGTAAAAGTAAAAATATGTCACTAAATATTAAAAGAGGATAACAAACTTTGAGAGTACATTATCATAACTTTTTAAATTGACAGAAAATTGTACATCTTTATGGGGCCCAGTGTGATGTTTTGGTACATTCATACATTGTCCATTGATCAGCTCACAGTACTTAGGATAGCCATAATCTCAAATATTTATCATGTCTTTATGATGAGAACCCCTCACATGTATGGCGGTTTACCATAAGGAGGGGGTTGCATGTTGCTGTGGAATGCTGAAAGGTATGCTTCTGGTATTACAGATAGTAGCAGGGTCACCCATAGTGGACAGGTTTTAGCTGAGCTTCCAGACTAAGACAGAGTAGAGAGTAGGATCCAGCAGCTCACTCCCAAAACAATTAGCCATTGAAAACCCTATGAATAGAAGAGAAACACTATCAGATATAGTGCCAGAAAATGAGTTCCCTAGGTTGGAAGACACTCAAAAGATGACTAGAAGAGAAACACTATCAGATATAGTGCCAGAAAATGAGTTCCCTAGGTTGGAAGACACTCAAAAGATGACTGGGGAAGAGTTGCCTCCTCAAAATAGAGTCTACCTTAAAGATGGAAATGGAGTAAAGCCCCAGGGACCTCCATTTGCTGATGTGGCATGACTCAAAATGAGAGAACAGCTGTAAACATCCATTAATAATTGGCATGTGGAACGTATGCAGTATGAATCTAGGAAAATTAGAAATCATCAGAAGGGAAATGGAGCGCATAAACAACATTATAGGCATCAGTGAACTAAAATGGACTGGCATGGGCCATTTTGAATCAGCTAATCATATGGTCTACTATGCTTGGAATGACAAATTAAAGAGAAATGAGACTGCATTCAACATGAAAAGACATCTCAAGATCTGTCCTGAAGTATAGTGCTGTCAATAGTAGATTAATATCCATTCACCTACAAGGAAGGCCAGTTAATATGACTTATTCAAGTTTACTCACCTACCACTTAGGCCACAAATGAAGATAGGGAAGATTTTTACCAGCTCCTGAAATCTAAAATAGATCAAACATGCAATCAGGATGTACTGATAATTACTGATGACTGGAATGTAAAAGTTGGAAACAAAGAAGATAATTCTGTAGTTGGAAAATATGGCCTTGGTGACAAAAACGATGCTGGAGATCACATGATAGATTTTTGTCAGCCCAATGACCTTTTCATCGCAAATACATTTTTTTGACCAACTTGAATGGTGACTTTACACATGGAATTCAGCAGATGGAACATACAGAAACAAAATTAACCATATATATGGAAATTGACTATGGAAAAGATGAATATCAAAAGTCAGAACAGTCCAGGTGCTGACTGTGGATCAGACAACCAACTCCTCAAATAAAGGGTCACACTGAAACTGAAGAAAATTAGAACAAGTGTATAAGAGCCAAAATATGACCTTGAATATATCCTACCTGAGTTCAGAGATCACCTGAAGAACAAGTTTAATGCATTAGACATGACCAGAAGAGTTGTGGCATGACATCAAAGATATCAGTCATGAGGAAAACAAAAATTACTAAAAAGACAGGAAAAAAAGAAAAGACCAAATTACATGTCAAAAGAGACTCTGAAACTTGCCTTTGAAGATCAAGCAGCTAAAGTAAAAGGAAGACATGATGAAGTTAAGGAACTAAACAGATTTCAAAGGGCAGCTTGAGAAGACAAAATCAAATATTATAATGACATATGCAAATAGCTGATGATAGAAAACCAAAAGATAAGAACATGCCCTCTTTATCTCAAGCTTAAGAAGTTGAAGAAAAAATTCAAGCCTGAAGTGGCAATAATGAAGGATTCTATGGGGAAAAAATTAAAAGACATAGGAAATATAAAAAGAAGATGGAAGGAATACACAGAGTCATTATACCAAAAAGAATTGGTGGATGACCAGTCACTTTAAGAGGTTGCATATGATTAGGAACTAATGGTTCCTAAGGGCAAAGTGGAAGCTTCCTTGAAGAAATTGCCAAAACACAAGGCTCCAGGAATTGATGGAATACCAACAGGAATGTTTGAACCAACAGATACAGCACTGGAAGTGCTAACTTGTTTATGCCAAGAGATTTGGAAAACAGCTACCTGGCCAACTGATTGGAAGAGATCCATATATGTGCTTATTCCCAAGAAAAGGGACCCAACTAAATGTGGAAACTATGAACCATGTCATTAACATCTCACACAAGCAAAATTTTGCTAAAGATCATCCAAAAGGGACTACAGCAGTATATAGATAGGGAACTACCAGAAAATCAAGCATATTCAGAAGAGGGCGGGAACCGAGGACATCATTGCTGATGTCAGATGGATATGAGCCAAAAGCAGAGAATACCCAAAGGTTATCTATGTTTTATTGATCATGCAAAGGCATTTGACTGTGTGGATCACAACAAATTATGGATCACATTGTGAAGAAAGAAAACACCAGAGCACGCACTTGTACTAACGAAGAATTTGTACATGGACCAGGAGGCAGTCATTGGAACAGAACAAGGAAATACTGCCTGGTTTAAAGTTGAGAAAGGTGTGTGTCAGGGCTGTATCTTTTCACTATACCTCTTCAGTCTTTAAACTGAGAAAATAATCTGAGAAGCTGGACTTTATGAAGAAGAGTGCGATATGATTTGATGAAGACTCATTAACAACTTGCCATATGCAGATGACACAACTCTACTTGCTGAAAGTGAATAGGATGTGAAACATTTACTAATAAAGATCAAAGAACACAGCCTTCAGGATGGATTGTGACTCCATATCAAGAAAACAAAAATCCTTACAACTCGGTTATTAAGCAACTTAATGCTAAATGGAGATAAGATTGAGGTTGTCCAAGATTTTGCTTTACTTGGTTCTATAATCAATACCCGTGGAAGCACCATTCAAGAAATCAAAAGATGTGTTACATTGGGAAAATCTGTAGCAAAAGACCTCTTTAAAGTGTTGAAAAGTAAGGATGTCAAATTAAAGATGAAGATGTACCCAACTCATGCCATCGTATTTTCATTCGCATCATATGGTTGTGAAAGCTGGACATTGAGTAAGGGAGGCAGGAGAAGAACTGATGCTTTTGAATTATAGTGCTAGAGATGAATATTGAATATACCATGGGCTTCTAAAAGAACCAACAGATCTGTCCTAGAAGAAGTGCAATCAAAGTGCTCCTTGGAAACTAGGGTGGCTAGACTAGATCTTGCATATTTTGGTCAGGTAGTCAGGTGGGACCAATTACTGGAGAAAGACATCATGTTTGGGAGAGTAGCAGGCCAACAAAAATAAGGAAAACCCTCAGCTAGATGGATTGACATAGTGTCTGCAACAATAGGCTTAAACATAAAAATGATCATGTGCCTGGCACAGAAACAAGGAGTGTTTCATTCTACTGTACATAGGATCACTGTGGGTTGGACCCAGTGATGACACCTAACAACAACAATGATGAGACCAAACTCTCCTCTTCTAGCTATTTTGAATTTTACAGTACAATATTGGTAACTATAATGGTCCTCTTTCTGTGTAATAGAGTACCAGAACATTCCTTTCATGTGGCTCTGACTTTGTACCCGTTATTCAATCTTTCTTCGTCTACCTTCACTACCTTTCTCAACCTCTGGTAAACTGCTTTTCTTCTCTCTACTTCTATGAGTTCAGTCTTTTTACGTTCCACATATAAGAGAAATCGTGTACTCAAAATGCAGAATTCCTTCTCTTTTGTAGCTAATGTGAGGCAAGGTTATTGTTAGTTTATAACAGGAGAGCATAGCATTCCAGGATTTGGCCAAGGTCTTTGCTTCATAACTGCTAGCCTGTTTCACAGACCACTATTCAAAGACTTCCTCATAGACATCTTAATACCTGTCTGACCAAGATTCAAAGAGCCAAATTCCCACTTTGTAGCTCACTGATTGTCTCTCTGCAAAATGGTTCCCTCCTTCCCTCCCTCCCTACCTCCTTTCCTTCCTTCCTTCCTTTCTTTTGGCCGGCCTGCCTGCCTGCCTGCCTGCCTGCCTGCCTGCCTGCCTTCCTGCCTTCCTTCCTTCCTTCCTTCCTTTTTTTTTTCTGCTGCACTGAGGGTGAACCCATGGCCTCATACATGCTAGGCAAGCACTCTACCACTGATCTGAACCCTCAGCCCCATTTTTACTTCTTATCTTGAGATAGGATCCTACTAAGTTGCACAGGCTGCCTCATACCTGCCATCCTCTTGCCAGAGCCACCAGAGTAGCTGGGATTATAGGCATATACCACCACACATGGTACTGAGGTTCTTGACCTTGACTGCATATTGGAATCACCAGAGGAGTTTAAAAATTCCTGATGCCTGCCTCTCACCCCCTAAAAATTTCAAGGGTAAGAATATAGCCTGGGCATTGTTGTATTTTTGTTTTGTTTTGTTTTGAGGTGCTGGGGATCGAACCCACACATGCTAGACAGTGCTCTACCATTGAACTACATCACCAGCCCTAGGCATGTGGATTATTGAAACCTATCCAGGTGAGTCTAATATGCAGCCAAATTGAGAATAACTGCTTTAATAAAAATGGCACTTCCTGTCTGAGGATTGCCCTACTTTCTCAGGTGTTTGATACTAAGAACAAATGTGTCTACTCACAGGGTATGCCTATATGCAATAATTTGTGTCTGGGACCTGACCACTCAAAGATACTGACTTAGTTAGTCTGAGATCAGGCTCAGATGTTTAACAGTTCCCACAGATTATTCTAATGTGCTTGGGTCAGAACCATGGGATATAGTTTTCACACCTGTTACTGTAAACATATGTGAATATAGCATAATAACTACTACAGAATATTATAGTGTAGAATACCATAGCTTCAGCTTTTCAGGAAAGGGGGAAAAGGTACTTTGAAGGATTTTAAGCAGATAAGTAAAATAGTTTTAATCTTTAAGAAAATGACTTAACCACAGGAAGGTAGATGGATTGGAGCGGGCAAGAGTGGAAAGAGAAAGAGTCATTGGAGGTCATCCTAGAAGTATGAAGTAGAAATCAGTAGAGAAAATCACCCCAAACAAAAGCTAGTTCTTTGAAAGTATTAATAAAGTACTTAATAAAGTATTAATAAAGCTAAGCTAATGAGAGAGAGAGAAATTACTAATATCAGAAATTAAATAGGAATCATCACTACTAATTCATGAATAATAAAAGGACAATAAGGAGTATTGTGAACAACTCTGTGCTCCCAGATTTTATAATTTAGGTGAAATGGATCAGTTTCTTGAAAGATACAAATTAACAAAAACTCACACAAGGAGAAATAGATGATCTGAATAGGACTGTATCTACAAAAGAAATTAAATCACTAATTAATAACCTTTCAAAATAGAAAGCACCAGATCCATATGGTTTCACTGATGGAGTCTCAAAATTTAAGGGAAAAAAATATCAATTCTTTACAAGCTCTTCCAGAAAATAGAAGCACAAAGAATGTTTCCAAACTCATTCAATGAGGTCATCATTACCCTAAAGCCAAAACTAGGGAAAAACATTACAAGGAAGGAAAGCTGCAGGTCAATATCTTTCGTGAATGTATTGCCCCAAATCCTCAGCAAAACATTAGCAAATTGAATTCAGCAATGTATGAAAAGAATTATATACCACAACCAAGTGGGATTTAGTCCAGGAATGCAAGGCTGGCTCAACATTTGAAAATCAAATAATATATTCCATCACATCAGTAGGCTAAAGAAAATCATGTAATCCTAACTATAGGACCAGACTAAGAATTTGACACAATCCCACACCCGTTCCTTTTTTTTTTTTTTTTTTTTTTTTTTGTGGTACTGGGGGTTGAACCCAGGGCCTTGCGCTTGCATGCTCTGCAAGTACTGGACCACTGAGCTGCACCCCCCAGCCCATTTTTTTTTACTTTTTGAGACAGGGTCTCGCTAAGTGACGCATACTGCCTCTGGTCTTGAACTTGTGATCCTCCTGCCTCCACCTCCCAAACTGCTGGGATTACAGGTCATTCATGATTTTTTAAAAACTTTCAAATATGGTGGTATATACCTGTAAACCCAGCACTTAGGAGGCCAAGGCAGAGGAATTACAAGTTTGAGTCCTACCTGAGCCACATAGCTGTTGTTGTTGTTGTTAGGTGCCGTCGAGTTGTGTCCAACTCATAGGGACCCTCATAGGGTTTTCAATGGCAGATTGTCTCAGGATTGCCTTGGGAGTGGGTTGCCACATCCTTCTCCCATTTTTGTGGGGCTGGGAATCGAACTTGGGAGCTCAGAGACTGCAGCACAGTGCTTTACCAACTGAGCTAAATCCTAGCCCCAAGCCACATAGCTAGACTGTCTTAAAACAAAACCAAAGAGGAGGAAGAAAACAACAAATGAACAAACAGCCCTTCTGGCAAACTACAACTAGAAGGGAACATTCTCAATTTGAGTTTTAAAAGTCTACAAAATATCTGCAGCTAAAATTATCCTTAATGGTGAGAAACCAGATGTTTTTCCTCTAAAGGAAAATTGAGAAAAATGCAAGGATGTCGCTTCTCACTACCCCTGTTCAACATCACATGGAAAGTCCTAGTGAGTCCAATAAGAAAAGAAAAGGAAATAAAAGGTGTACAGATTGGGAAAGAAGGACTAAAACCATCTCTGTTCATAAATGATATATTTGCCTAGGTAGTAAATCCCAAAGATTGACAAAAACTCTTTCAACTAATGATTTATAGCAATGTTGTAGGGTACAGGATTAATGTACAAAAGACAATTACTTTCCTATAGAACAACAACGGGGAACAGTTGAAATTTAAAAACACAACATCATTTACAGTAGCACCTACCAAAAAAATACTTAGGGATAAATATGACAAAATATGTGTGTATATATACATATATGTGAATGATGAAAACAACAAAACTCTAATAAAAAAATCAAAGAAGTCCAGAAAAGTGGAGAGAGATTCCATGTTCTAATGGACTCAGTTTTGTTACAGCTAATTCTTCCTAATTTGATCTATAGGTTCTATGTAAAAATCTTTCAATAGCAACAGATTTGTTTTAAATTTGATATGGAAAGACAGGAATCCCAGAAAAGCTAACAATACTGATGAAAGAAGAAAGCTGTAGGACTACCACTACCTGATTTTTAGCGTAAAGCTACACTCATCAGGAAAGCATGGCATTGGCAACAAATAGATAAATACATCAACGGAACAGGATGGAGAACCAAGAAATAGATCCACATAAATACAGCTTATTGATCTTTGACAAAGAAGCAAAGACAATTCAATCAAAGGATAGTTTTTTCAACAAATGATACCAGAACAATTGGACATTCCATAGGTACAAGTTAATCTTTGATATTACATATTTCACGAAAACTAACTCAAAATGGAACCTAAGTGGAAAGCAAAACTGTAAAGCTTCTGGAAAGTAACCTAGATGATCTTGGACTTGACATCTGTTTTTAGATGTAAAACAAAAAGCATATTTCAGGAAAGAAAGTAATTAGTTAATTGATTTCATTAGAATTTAAATTTTGTGCTCTGTAAAAGAAATTGTTAAGAGAATTAAAAAAAAAAAAAAAAACAGGCACAGTCTGGAAAGACATTTTCAAAACACATACATGATAACCCCCTACTTATCAGCTTGTCATGCTGTGGGGGTTTGTGTGTTGCTGTGAAGCTGAAAGCTACGCCACCAGTAGCTCAGATACCAGCAGGGACACCCATGTGGAAAGATTTCAGCTGAGCTTCCAGACTAAGACAGACTAGGGAGAAGGCCCCAGTAGCCCACTCCAGAAACAATTTGCCATTGAAAACCCTATGAATAGCAGAGAAGCACTGTCAGATATAATGCCAGAAAATGAGCCCCCTAAGCTGGAAGGCATCCAAGAAATGACTGGATAAGGGTTGTCTCCTCAAAGTAGAGTCAACCTTAATGACAGGAATGGAGTAAAGCCCCTGGGACCTCCATTCCTGATGTGACATGACTCAAAATCAGAAGAAACTTAGTGGTTGCAATAATGGGCTCAAACATAAAAAAGGTCGTGAATAGTGCTTGCTTTTGCCATACTTAGGGTCTCAATGAGTCATATCCAACTTGATTCCACCTAACAAGACAAACAACCTGACAAAGGACTTGTATCCAAAACATATGAAACACTCTTAAAATTCAACAATAATAGCTTGCTTGATGGCATATGCTTATAATCTCAGCACTTGGGAGGCTGCAGCAGAAGGGTTTCAGGTTCAAGGCCAGCTTGGGCAATTTTGAGAGACCCTGTCTCAAAATTAAATTTTAAATAGGGCTTGGGATATTGTTCAGTGATAGAGTACTCACCTACTGCACACAAGGCCCTGGATTCAAGCCTCAGTACCACAAAAAAATTAATTAAAAAATAAAACCACAACAATAAGAAAACCACCAACCCACTTTAATAATAGGCAAAATATCTGAACAGACACCTCCCGCAAAAAGATACACAGATGGAAAATAAGCATGTGTAAAGGTGCTCACATCATATGTTGTTAGGAAAGTACAAATTTAAACAACAAGATACTATCACTCAACTATTACAATTGCCAAAATCCAGAAGAACTGATAATTTCAAATGCTGACAAGAAGATGGAACAACAGGAATTCTCATTTATTGCTAGTGGGAATATAGAATGTTATGGCCTCTTTGACACAGTTTGGCAGCATCTTGTGAAGCTAAATGTGGTTTGACCAGATGTTCTGGCACCCACCTTTCAAAGTAAAATGCCCAACTTACGTCCACACAAAAACTGCACATGAATTGTGTTAGCTTATACCTCCCTGTGGCAAAATGCCTGACAGACTAACTTACGGAAGACAGTCAGGCTTATTTTGGCTTACTTTTAGAGAGTTTCAGTACATAGTGGCAGGGAGGGATGGTGGGGTGGCTGGATGCAGGGCCTGTTGCAAAGGACTTCATATCATGGCATCAGGAAGCAGAAAGAGCAACCAGAACCTACACAAAACCTACACAAAACCTCTAAAGGCCCACCCTTAGTGACCTACTTCTAAAACTGGGTCCCACCTCCCAAAGTTCCACAGCAGAGCCATCACCTGGGAACCAAGTATTTACACACATGACCTTTGGTAGGCATTCTAGATTCCAGCCATAACAAATATATCAGCTCTATTCATAATGGCCAACAACTAGAAGCAAAGTATCTGTCAGTAGGTAACTGAATAAACTGGTACATCCAGACAATGGAATATGATTCAGCACTAAAAAGAAGTGAGCCATCAAGTCTCACAAAAACATGGAGGAGCTAGTTGAAAGAAGCCAGCCAGAAGGGCTATATACTGTATGATTCTGCCTATATGTCATTCTGGAAAAGGCCAAACTATGGAGACTAAAAAGATCAGTGATTGCCAGGTGGAAGGGAGAAAGGGAAAGGAATGAATAGATGTACTGTGTATTTATCAAACCCATAGAATCTTATAGCACAAAAATTGAACTCTAATGTAAATTGCACCTGATGCTGTCAGATCTTGGAAGCTAAGGAAGGTCCGACCTGATTAGTCCTTGGATGGGAGGCTACCTGGGAATACCGGATGCTATAGGCTTGGGGAGAAGGACCTGGCAGCCCACTCCCAAAAAACAATCAGCATTGAAAACTGTATGAATAGCAGAGAAGCACTGACAATAGTGCTGGGCATGGCAGAGTGTTGGCGAGTGTTTCATCTATTATATATAGGGTCGCTATGAGTCAGATCCTACTCAACTGTACCTAACAACAACAACAATGTAACTCTGTTGTTGTTGTTAGGTGCTGTCGAGTCGGTATCCGACTCATAGCGACCCTCATAGGGTTTTCAATGGCTGAGTGCTTCGGGATTGCCTTAGGAGTGGATTGCCAGGCTAGGCTTTAGTTAAAAATGATGTATCAATAGTGGTTTGTTAATTATAACAAATGTACGACACTAATACAAGATGTTAGTAATAGGGAAAATATGGAGAAGGGCAAGAGGTATATAGAGCTATCTGTTCAGCTTATCTGTTCATCTGTTCTGTTCTGCTATCTGTTCAGCTTTTCTAAAAATCTAAAACTATTCCCCCCCAAAAATGTATTTTTTATAAAAGTCACCACCCCTAACCACCAAGGACTTTGAAATCAGAAAAAATAAAGTGTGTTAATTTTTTTAAATCAGTCTGTGGAGTGCAGCTCAGTGGTAGAGCATGTGCTCAGCATATACGAGGCCCTGGCTCAATTCCCAGCACCAAAGTAATAAAATAAAATAATAAAATAAGGCAAACCAACATCAGCCAGAGACTTTAAAATCAGAAAATCCCATACTCAAATCTTCCTGCTGCTTATCAGTTAAGTTTCTGTATTTTCCTGTTCATAAAATGGAGATTATAATACCTACTATACAGAGTTATTTGAGGACTCACAATAATGTAAAAAAAAATTAAAATCCAAACCCCTGATTTTATTTATTTATTTATTTATTTGCTTATTTATTTATTTATTTATTTTATTAGTACTAGGGGTTTGAACTCATGCATGCAAAGGCAAGTGTTCTACCACTGAACTGTATTTTGAGACAGGGTCTTTGCAAGTTATGTAGGCTGCCTTTGGCTTTGAACTCTTCCAGCTTCCTCCTGCCTCACCTTCTAGAGTTGCTGGGATTACAGGCATGTACCACAGTGCCCATGTATGCCACAGTACCTACATGTGCTACAGTACCTGGCTTGCTCAATAATTAGTGATTATATTCCTCCATTTTTTATTATTTTGCTTCCCCAAATACCTTTTACAATAAGGTTTCCTTCATCTTCATGTTTACTATTACCCCTTAATCCAGGCCCCTCATTTCTTTCCTTGGCTAATGCATGTCATCCCTCTGCATAAAAATCCTGCAGTGAGCCAGGCACACCTGCAGTGAGCCATACACGCCTGTAATCCCAGCAGCTCAGGAGGGAGAGGCAGGAGGATTGTGAATTCAAGGCTAGAGTAGCCTATGTAACTTAGCGAGACCTTGACTCAAAAAATAAAAAATGGGCCATGGGTGTAGCTGCTGGCAAAGTATGTGTGAGGCCCTGGGTTCAATTCCCAGCTACTGCCTCCTGGCAAAAAAAAACAAAAAAAAACAAAAAAAAAAACTTTTAGTAATTCTCCATTGCCTATAGCAGAAAGCCCAGGCTCTTAGCCTGGCAGCAAGACCCCTGATCTGGTGTCATGGGGTTTGTTCCATCAGCACTAAAGCATTGGCAGTTGCCCAAATGTACCACACTTTCTCCTCTGGGCCTTTGTACACATTGTGTCCTCTGCTGAGAATATCCTTCTGCCTTCTTTCCTTGACATCACCCCCTAACTCTCCAAGCAACATCAATTGCCTCATTTCCCCATGCCCTGTGTGTAACTCTGGTTGTGCTTATCCTTAGAGTTACCTTTTATCAACTCACCTTCTTGCCTAGTAGATTACAAGCTTCTTGAGGGCAGGAAACAACGTAGGAACATCAGGCTCCAGAGTGTCACACTTCTGAAGCAGCTCCTCCAGAGCACCCTGGGTAGAGGGGAGAATGAGCACACCCAGGAAGCAGCCCCCTTCAGGCATGAGCACCCTTAAAGACCTCTCATTTTAAAGTGTTGCATTCTAGACCATAATATATACATGTGGTTTTCATACAGTCTTCCTCATAACTCTTAAGTATATTTATTGCTCCAATAAGATGCCCTGTATTTGTTAGAAATTAGTGGATTTAGGAACAATGTTCTGTAGAAATCATGATAATGGCCTATAGCAGGGTGTCCAACCTTTTGGCTTCCTTAGGCTACATTGAGTAAAGAGGAATTGTCTTGGCCTGCAAATAAATTTATATAATGTAGTTAGTGCACATACATAATAAGGGGGGTTACAAAGAAAATAAACTCTAAAAAACACATGATGTTAAAGGATTTTGTGGAACCACATTATTGGCTGTCCTGATCTACAGGTTGGACATGTTGATTTATGCTGGGGACTGATAGAAAAATCAGGTACAAGTTTTTACTATGGTTTTCAGAATAAATCTGATGAAATTTAGCACCCCTATGGTGCTCACCGGGGGCGGAGTCAAGATGGCAGACAGATAACACACACCATCTGTTCCGGAGCAATAAGAAGCCTCGATTAGGGGTTTAAAAAAGCCAATTGAATAAATAGAAACAGAGATAATTCAGTTTGAGAGATAGAGAATGAAACTAGGTGTGCACTGAAATCAAGGATTAGGCTTCAGAGGAGCTACACAGTGGCCAGCAGCAGGACGCCGCCATTTCGCCATCACACAGACAGAGGATAGAATCCCAGAGACTTGGAGGGGATTTCGCGCACACGCACCCATGGCCTGGACCCAACACGGAGTGCAACCTTGGCAGCA
>VMDO01013556.1:6216-57875 GCA_007922755.1 Pedetes capensis
ACTTTAAATGTTTGCTAATTTAAAAAATTATTCTTTAGTACATTGTCCTTAATTAACCTTAGGTGCTTGCTTGCAGTGTATTTTTTTTTTTTTTCCCTCCACACTGTCTCACAATGTAGCCCCAGCTGTCTTTGAACTTTTGATCCTCTTGCCTCAGCCTCACCAGTGCTGGTTATACAGGCATGCCACCGTGCCCCATATCCTTGGATGCTTTCATTTACAAGGAGGGAGTTGAATGGTTGTGACATAAACCTAATGGCCCAGAGTACCTGAAATATACCTTACTGGCTCTTCATAGAGGAAGTTTGCTGCCTCCTGATCTACATAGTTCTCATTTTTGTTTTTTCTAATCTATCTGTGTTGATAGTGTCCCATTTTGATCCCTTAAGACTTTTTGTTCTATTATAATATATTCATACTGAAACCTTTTCCTTTAATTTTTACCCCATTCTGCCTTCCAAGTACTTCCAGAGTGATCTAACATGCAAATTTTGTCATATCTCATCTTTGTACATTCTAGGGGATTAAGTTGTTAGCTGTTTATTATGGAATGCAAGATTTTTCTTTTTTTTCCTTTATTGCTATCTGTACAAGATTTTTCTATTTCTATCCATCATGTCAGTCCCACCATTTTTTCTTATTTTAAGCTCTAATGATATTTTAATTCCTAAAGTAGATATTAATAACCTTTGTATATGTTTTTTTTTTTTTTTAATCTGCCCTTAACACCCTTCCCCATCCTCTCTCCTGGTATACTTTTATAACTCTTTCAAGTCTCATCCCATTGCTGCTTCCTATTTGAGAGCATTCCCAAGTTTTTCTGGCAGGCATATGGTTTCTTTCTTTATGCTTCCACAATTATACATAGGTAAACCCAGCTTAGGCATTTTCATATACAAATGTTTATTTAATGGGTATTTCTCTACTAAATTGTGTCTGTATTCCATCAGTTGTCTTAAAGACAACTATTGTTTCTTTTATTTCTGAAGAGGATAACAAATTTGTTGCATAACTAAGTATGGGTCAAAATTAAATTATATTTTAATATTCTATATATGTTTACTTACCTAATGTCTTGAGTAAAATAAATTATTGATATATGAGCTGTATATAATTTAAAATTTTTTATCTTTATTGAAGAACAGATAGTCCAATAATTTTGTTTTCTTTTTTTCCCCTTTATCAGTAAATGATGATCAGTAATTTTATTTTCTTAAAGGTTAGACTTAATGATGCAGAAAAAAAATACAAAGATATTCAAGATAAACTAGAAAAGATTAGTCAGGAGACACATGCACGAACACCAGAATGTATGGCCTTGAAAGCAGATGTCACTGCAAAGAAAAGGACCTATAATGAAGCTGAGGTGAGAGAAGCTTTTTACTATGGAATATTAAAAACTGGATAGTAAATATAAAGACTGTGGTGTTAGCCTTTTGTTGTCTGTTAATGTATATTTTAAAATAGTGGTTTTATGTCTGAGTGAAAATCTTCACTTTTTTCTTTCCTTTTTTTTTTTTTTGGTATTGGGGCTTGAACCTAGGGCCTCGTGCTTGCATGCTTTGCAAGTGCTACTCCACTGGGTTGCATCCCTAGCCCATTTTTTTACTTTCTGAGACAGGGTTTTGCTAAATTACTCAGATTGCCACTGGTCTCGAACTTATATCCTCCTGTCTCTGCCTCCTGAGTCCCTGGGATTTCAGGTGTGTGTCACTGCGCTGAGCTTGACTTCATTCTTTAAAAAATGTTGTGTTGTTGTTGATTGCCATTGAGTCGTGTCTGACTCATAGCAACCCTCATAGGGTTTTCATTGGATTACTGTTTCTGGATTGCTTCGGGAGTGGATTGTCACATCCTTCTCCTGTTTTTGCAGTGCTGGGTATCAAAACTGGGTCCTTGAATAGTGCAGAGCAGTGCTCTACTAACTGAACTAAACTCCAGCCCCAACTTAAAAACATGTAGTGGTTTCAAATGCTCAGGTGTGTGTTTTATTTTAAAAATACATATCTGTGCATCCTTAGCCTCTGACTTGGAAATTTGGCAAAAGTGGACTTGAATGTGTATTTTTTTGTTTGTGTTTTACCAAAATGTGTCTAATCTTTGTTAGGTTTTATATAATCGTTCTCTGAATGAATATAAAGCATTAAAGAAAGATGATGAACAACTTTGTAAAAGAATTGAAGAACTAAAGAAAAGGTAAGATAGTTAACTTTAACTTTGCAGTTTTCATGATTACTTCATTTTGTAATAAAGAAATCTAGGTACAGCATTATATCTTCTGTATTATTCATTAAATTTTATTACATAAGCTCAAGCTTTTTAAATGTCGGATTTTTTATTTAACATTTTTTATTTTGTATTGTTTACCATTAGTACTGATCAATCTATGGAACCTGAGCGGTTGGAAAGACAAAAAAAAATATGTTGGTTAAAAGAAAGAGTAAAAGCCTTACAGGATCAAGAAAATTCAGTCAATCAAGAGAACGAACAGTTTCAACAAGCCATAGAAAAGTATGAAGAAGAACATGCCAGAATTAAGTAAGTCTAATATCCAGTAAATAACTTTCTTCAGCTATTTAGCCATCATATAGTTTAACTGTTTATATGAAGAGAAAACATTGGTGTTTTAGTTTCTTCTACAAATAAGGGATATTTTAAAATCACTTTTCCAAACCTTCGTTGTACATTAAAACAATTTCTGAGGTTCCCAATCTGTTGCCGTTACAGTACATTTCATGCCAAGTTTTGAGGACTGCTGATTATTTTTGTGT
The DNA here is from genome assembly GCA_007922755.1 of Pedetes capensis. NCBI lineage: Eukaryota > Metazoa > Chordata > Mammalia > Rodentia > Pedetidae > Pedetes > Pedetes capensis. The sequence continues at coordinate 8,988 of VMDO01013556.1, forward strand.
GGTAACAATTATTTTCAAATAAAGAATTCTTATTTTAGTGTTTAGGGCAGCTGGATTATTCACTAGCATGCAGGTATTATGAGTAAAGGCCAAATAGTTCTATTTAACTATCCCATACCTGTTTTGTTTTCTACTTTTATTTTTTAGGAGAGAAGAATTAGATGTGAAGCATGCACTGAACTATAATCAGAAGCATCTGAAAGAACTGAAAGATAGTAAAAACGATCGACTAAAAAGATTTGGTCCTCATGTTCCATCTCTTCTGGAAGCAATAGATGATTCCTATAGACGGGGACATTTTACCCATAAACCTATAGGTCCTTTAGGTATTTGTCACTATTTACAGAGGATATAATAAACATAAGTTCTTATTTTCAGGAAGGGGTCCATTGAATCCAGCTATATGTGGACTTCTATTGTACATACTCCTTAAAATAATGAGAAAATTAGCCGTATACCATGGTGCATGCCTAGAATCACAGCTTGGGAGGCCAAAGCAAGAAGGTCACAGGTTTGAGGTATGGGCCAGCCTGTACAATTTAGTGAGACCCTGCCTCACAGTAAAAAAAAATTAAAAAGTGGGTTGGGCTGGGAGTGCAACTCAAGTACAGAACAGTTGCCTAACATGGGTAAGGTCCTGGATTTAACCCCTTATTACCGCCAAAAAGAGAGAAAGAGAGAGAGAAAGTCACTTTAAACTCCCTAGCTTTCCTTTTGTACTTACAAAGCGTAAAGCAGCCAAAAGAAAAAGAACTTAAGGAAAATTAATTATACAGTTGGCTAATCTGGCTCATAGTTTTCTTCTAAATGAATAAATGTATGAACTGATCTGAATATAATCGATTGATCAGATAATCCAATGATACAGTAAAAAAAATTGAACTGAGTTTTGTGTACCCTTTATAAAATAATTTCTTTCTTGTTTCTGTTTAGGTTGAACAGTATGACATTCTAAGTCCTTTTAGAATTGTGAAATCTTGACTATTTTCATTTGTATGTGAGATTTAAGAAATTTTTAAAAATCAGATAAGTACTAGGGTATTATCTCTAGTTTTATACATCATTAGATGATAACGATGCTGTAATTGTAAATTTTTGTTAGTAAACTACTGCATTTAACTGTGGCAGTAAAATTCCAAATACCTAAAATCCTAATATTGATCAATTTTACAGAAAATAATAAAGAATCTGTAAATCTTTTCACTTTCAAGACACCATTGACAGTACAAACGTACATGAAAAGCCACTGTTAATGTTCATCAAAGGGGCCAGTTTTCATGGGAGTTGGTATTTTTTCCATGGTGTGTCTGGTGGGTATTGGGGATTTCCCATTCAGTTAAAATAAGATCTGTAGTATTGTTTAAGCAGTTTATATGGAAATAATAAGTTATTTGTGAACTGTTACTAAAAGAATTAGATGAATATTTCAAAATAAATATGAGCCTTTCTCTAATTTTCTCTCACTTTTAGGAGCTTGCATTCATCTTCGGGATCCTGAACTTGCTTTGGCTATTGAGTCTTGCTTAAAAGGACTTCTGCAAGCCTATTGTTGTCATAATCATTCTGATGAAAGAGTACTTCAGGCACTGATGAGAAGGTTTTATCCTCCGGGAACCTCACGGCCACAGATAATAGTTTCTGAGTTTCGGAATGAGATGTATGATGTGAGATACAGGTAATCAAATCAAATAGTATTTCTTATTTTGCTTAATCATGTGCGAGATTGAGAAGAATTAAAATGCTTTTAGTGTTAGCCATATCTTTAGAATGGATTTGTAAAGTCTTACCAAGTCTGTCACTTTATTTTCAGTTTTGGCATTGGAGAAACATAGACAAGAGATTCTTATTAAGAACACTGAGGTTCTTATGTGAGATCTATTCTAGGTAGATGGTTCAAGGAAACAGTTATAGTAATGCACAGATATTGTATAGATGAAGAAAATGATGCAGACTAACCAAATTAAGAGGAAGATTCTAAAGGAGGACCTGCCACTTTTACTATGTGCACATAAACTCTGTGTCTTCCACAGAATCTATGAAGACCTTTGTTTTCATTGATGACCTTAAAAAATTTTCTCAAGGGTATAACACTAAACACTTCTTTACTAACTGCTGACCAAATTACTTTACAAATAGAAATATGTAGCTGGGCGTGGTGGCGCATGTCTGTAATCCCAGCGGCTTGGGAGGCGGAGCCAGGAGGATTGCAAGTTCGAGACCAGAGGAAGTCTATGTAACTTAGCGAGACCCTGTCTCAGGAAGTAAGGAAAAGAAATAAAAGGGCTGGGGGTGCAGCTCAGTGTCCAGCACTTGCAAAGCATGCAGGCGTGAGGCCCCGGGATCAACCCCCAGTACCACACACACACACACACACACACACACACACACACACACACACACACAAATAGAAATATGTGAGCTGGGCGCAGTAGCCTCTGCTTGTATGTAGTCCCAGCTACTCACGGTGCTGAGGCAGTAGGCTCTCTTGAACCCAGGGTTAGAGGCCAACCTGCACAACATAGCAAGACCCCATCTCAAAAGAAAATAAGATTAGATGGTGAAATAAAATCTATTTCGAGATCATATTCAAAATTTTCTTTCCCATCTGTTTTTCTTATAAATCAAATTTTTGTTTTTTCTTTTAATTAAGTCTAATACTTTGTTCTTCATATTTGGGTAAATTTCTGTAGATCCACTAATTGTTTTTTTTTCTTTGTGCATATCAATAAAATTGTATACTCAGATGTAGGTGTAGTTCATATGAAGGAGTCATTAAATCGTAGGTGAGTCAGAGAAGAGATGATAAATAATCAGTTTTTTGGGGGATTTTTTTTTTGGAGGCACTAGGGGTGATTGAACTCAGGACGTCATGTATACTAGCACTGAGCTGCACTCCCAGCTCCATTTTTATTGTTTTATTTTGAAATGGGGTCTTGCTAAGTTGTGCAGGCTGCCTCTGATATCGAACTGGCAATATTCCTGCTTTACCCTTCCAAGTAGCTGGGATTACAGGCGAATGCCATGGCTCCTGGAAAATGTTCAGTCTTTTAACGGGTAAGTTTATCAAGAGACAGAAAAGGTTGTTTTCAAAGCAAATAAAGTTCTATATGAAATTTGCATGGAGGCATGACACAATAAGTTATTCCACAAAAAGTAACATTTGCAATTTTGTTAGGAAGGAAGAGAGTTAAAGATATTTAGGACAAAATGGATAAAATTTATTAATTGAATGCAAGAAGGAAGAATTAAGGATGACTTCTAAGTTTCTGGCTAGAATGACTAATTGAGCAATGTTACCTTGATTTAGAAGTCTAAGGAGAGAAGTGGCTTTGTCAAGAGTAGATTAAGTTTTGTTTTGGGAGTGTTTTATTTTGAGCTTTTAAACTAGAGATAAATCTTTGGGAGTTAGATATAAAGTGTTTTCTCTCTGCATGAGAATTTGACTTACGTTTATTTCCAACTGTGATCTCATTTCTAAAGCCTGGTAAAGGGGAAATCTCAGTTCTGCTACTAGACAGACAGCATTGGTTTTGGTAAGAATGAGGTGGACAGGCTCATGCACCTGGCCTGGGAGGACTCTGCATATACGGTGGCATGCCATATGGGGCTCCTGTACTTGACCATTTCCCTTCTGGGGAATTTGAAAGCTGTTCTTTGGAAGTTGTTATGAGAGATGGTGCTTTCTGTGAGGAAAGTCCTCCTTGAACCTGTGCTATTATTTTGGGACTAGAAAGAATAGTCCCAGACAGGTGTATGGACCACTGTGAATTGTCACAGGGATCCTCATGAATAAGAATGCCTAGCACTGTGCTATAGGCATGTTGTATTTCCCAGTCTCTTGTTTCCAAACAGAAAGCAATATAACATTTGATTTAGGTGACTGTGAAGGGGTGCTAAGGTGAGCTAGGTTTGTGCGATACAGTATCTACTTTTTTGGAAATAAGTGAGTTCATATGTTGAAAACAAAACACTCAGGAGTTGAGTAGGAAATTTGGGAATTATCTAATTAAGAATTTAGACTGGACCAGATGCAGTGACTCACTCCATGGTTTGGCTTTAACAATTGGTTGCTGAGCTGAACACTGTGGCATAAGCCTGTAATCCCAGCAGCTCAAGGCTGGAGCAGGAAGATTGCAAGTTGAGGCCAGAGGCAACCTCTGCACAACTTTGCAGACCCTGTCTCAAAATAAAAAAGGGACTGAGGATGCAGCTTATGGACAGAGTACCGCCTAGCATGCCTGAGCAATGTTGCCATAGTAATGGAAGAAGTTAGAGTCCAGTCGTTTGGGGTGTTGCCAGGATACCGAAAATACATTTAATGTTCTGTCAATTTTAGCTTCCTTAAATATTTTGAATGGGTGCTTTTGTTTGTATGGAGAACTTTCTCAACATAAATTACATCTTAAATGCTAATTTTTCTAAATGGAATATATTTAATGTAAAAAAAGAACAGCAAAATGTTATTAGAATGTTAGAATGCATCAGATCCTTAGGACTCCCTTCATTCTTCTAAGTTTACATTACATAACCTCAGCAAAGGTAGCTAGGAACGTGGTTAGCTCCCAGGAAGATATTCTGGAAGTGTAGTTTCCTTTTCTCTTTTCAGAAGTAGAAGCTACTAACCTACTCATCTTTCTTTCCATTGTTGTTGTTATTGTTAGATGTTGTTGAGTTGGTATCTGACTCATAGCGACCCTACATACAACAGGCAAAACACTATTGTCAGTTCTTCTCTACTATTCATAGGGTTTTCAGTGGCAGATTGATTTTTGGGAATGGCTTGCCTGGTCCATCTCCCAAGCCTACAGCACCTGGTGTTCCCTGTCGGTCTCTCATCCAGGTACTAACCAGACCCAATTCTCCTTAGCTTCCGAGATCTGAAGGGATCAGATGCCACAGGGCTATGGCTGCAGGCATCTTTCCATTAACCTTCCATAACTCTTTCAGCATTTGTGTTTTTATGCCATTTCAACAGAACCCGTGTTCTTTCTCTCTGAGGCTATGCTGGTTGTGCTCACTCTTGCATATTTTATTGACTGATTCATGAGCTGTATTTTGGAAACCTCTCCGAGGCCTTAAACTTTCCTCTTCCATTGCCTTCTTTCCCCTTTATTCATTCTTTAGGGGCACTATGTACTCACTTCTTGACTTACTACTGTCTGGTCCTGAAGTATGCATGGTATTCTTCAGTTATTTCTTTGTTGCCAATTCCAAGTGAAGTATGTATATGTTTTTGTATATGTATTTACTTTGCCTAGGCTTTAGATAAGAATACCTTCCTCAAAACTTGGTCCCCTTTTTGTTATTATGACACCTTTGACACCTTTTGGGGGGGAGGGAGTACTTCTTACACTCTTTACATGTTTTTCAGACTGTTTTGTGGGCCTTTCTAACTTCTTACACGTTTTGTAAAGGTGCTCCCCACAGGGCTGTTTTTGGTCTGTTGTTCACTTCTCATTTTATGTTTTTGACTTGATAGCACCTGACAACAAAAATGGGTTAAAATTTTAAGCACTTTTTTCTATATTTTAAATTTGATTATTGTAGGTTTCCTTTTACTTGGCTTTAGAATCGCATTTTTATTTACTGATTCATTTTGTCCCATAACAACTCCTCTTTTCAGTGAAGTCCATTAGGTTTCCCTGATTGGTTGATTGATTGATTATTGATTGATTTTTGCAGTAGTTGGAGGTTGAACCCAGGACCTCATGTACCTTTGCAAATGCTCTACCTTTGGGCTGCACCCCCAGCCCATTTTTTAGTTTTTATCTTGAGACACGGTTTTTCTAAGTTACACAGATTGCCTCTTGCTTCAAACCTGCAATCCTCCTGCCTTCACCTTTGTAGTTGCTGGGATTATAGGTGTGTGCCACTGTGTCTAGCCTGGGTTCCCTGAACTTTATGTGTAACTTTTCCTTTGCCCCCCATGTCTCTAGGATTTCTGCTTAGTGGTGGTGGTGATTGTTGTTGTTGTTGTTGTTGTTGCTAGGTGCCGTCGAGTCGGGTCTTGACTCATCGCAACCCTATGTACAGCAGAACGAAACCCTGCCCAATGCTGTGCCATGCTTAGCACTATTGTTGGTGCTTCTCTGCTACTCCTGGGGTTTTCAATGGTTGATTGTTTCAGAAGTGGGCTGCCAGGTCCTCCCAAGCCTACAGCACCTGGTATTCCCAGGTGGTCTCCCATCAAAGGACTAACCAGGCCCTACCCTGCTTAGTTTCTGAGATTTGATGAGATCAGGTGGCACGGTGTGTCCTCCCCTTGTTAATTGCTAATATTCCTTTCTACTTTTACTTCCTCTAGACTGATTTTATAGCATCTCTCAACCTACAACTAATCATAATACAATTAATTGTAATGCAAGCCTGTATGAAGTAAATCCTAAGGAAGAATAGCAAAGACAAAGGGTGATTGTGCCTTGGTGCTTTAGAACAAAGTAGTAGTAGCCTTGTCTAATGATGGCATGTGCTTGCTCAGAAATGGTTCCTCCTTCCTGGCATAGACGCCTGTGCTGTCAGCTGGCAAAGTCTGTGTTTCACTAGAATCTCCTACCACCTCCACCTTTCCTTTATCTCCTCATTCTCCTCCTATTTTGTTTCATCGACACTACTTGAGATTTCTGGAGAACCCACTCCCTGTTGTTTCCTGTCCTTGTTTTCAGGTCCATTTGAACTCTATTCTAAGTAGACCATTTAACGGTTACTGTCTCATTTCTGTTTTCCTCTAAGGAAAAACTCTTCAAAAGAGTCATCTATGTCTCCACTTTCTCTCTTCTCTTTTCTTGAACCTACTCCAGTTTGACTTTTCACTTGTCCAGGCATCAGGGAACCTCACATCATTTAATTCAGTAGTCAGTGTTGCTGTTCACTAATTTGACTTACCAGCAACACTTGATTGACTCCATTCATCATTTCATTCTTCCTGAAACACATTTTCATTTGGCTTTTAGGACCACATTCTTCTGATTTTCCTAATTTCCCAGGCATTCCTTTTTAGTGTCTTGGTTCTTCCCCCCAACTGCGATCTAATTAGTGCTCCAGACCTCTCTTCAGTGTGCAGGTCCTCCACAGGTGTAGTTACTCAGTTTCATGGCTTTATTTACAGGTCATAAACCATTGATTATCAAACTGTCTCTCCTTGGCTCTTTCCTCTGAACTATAGGTTATAATATCCTCTTTATATTCCACTTGGGCTGGAGTTTAGTTCAGTTGGTAGAGCGCTTGCCCTGCATGCTCTGAGGCCCTCGGTTTGATTCGCAGCACTGCAAAAAGAGGAGAAGGTCCTGGCAGCCCACTACTGAAACAATCCTGAAACAATCAGGCATTGAAAAGCAGAGAATCACTAACATAGTGCCAGGCATGGAACAGTGTCAGGGAGCATTTCTTTCTGTTGTACGAGTTGGTCTTAACGGCTCCTAACAACAGCAATATATTCCACTTACATGTCTGACAGGCATTCCAAACTTCACACGTCTACAAGCCAAACTGGATTTCTACCCTAAAACCTACTCCTGCTGTAATTCTCTTTGGTTTTGTTTTTCAGTGGCTCAAGGCAATTACCTCAGTCATGCTTGACTCCTCTCTGCTCCCCCACATCCTGTTGTCTGTACTTTAAAAGTATTTCTAAGATCTGAATACTTCTGTGGCCTCCATTCTAACTCAAGCTATCTTTATGTTTCATTTGAGCATGGCACTCAATAGGTCGATCTTCCTTCTTCTGGTTCCCAGATACCTCAGTTTCGTGATCCTGTCATTCCTCCACACAAAGTGCCTCAGCTTTCTCATTTGTTTGTCTTGTTGTGGCTTTGCCTGTGATCCCTGGAGCTCTCATGGTGTGTCTTCCTTCCGTTCCTCTCACTGCTTAGTTTACCACAGCACGCTGACTTTGATACCACTTTCAGGGCCTTTGTAGTTGCTCTTTCCACTGATGTCCCATTTCTGCAGGTGTCTGCCAGTGTTACATTAATAAAACTTCTCCTGACCTTTTTGTGTGGAAAAGCAAAACTTGCTACTTTCCCCTTTTTTTCTTCATTCTCCGGCTCCCTTCAATAAAATACAAGTTCCAGGAAGAGAATGATGAAGTCTATTTACTGCTGTCTCTGTCCTCTGGAGCAGCACCTGGAACATAGTAGGTGCTCAGTAAATTCATGTTGCATTAATGCATGAATAAGTATAAAACATATATATATATAAAGGTACGTTCCTTGTTTTGGTATTCTAGAATGAAGAAAGTGCTCAGAATGCCACACCATTTCCCTTTTAGCCATTTGTTGCTTCTTTACCCACTGTTCTTAGTATGTACATTCATCAGTTCTATGTTAACAGCTTAGACATTTAAATTTTTAACTGAAAGATTACTGTTTCTTTAAAGAGGCCAAAGTTCAATTAATAAGCATATCCTTTCGTTCTTCTTCTGTGTTAATGATAAGCTTTGCTTTAGGTTTTCTTGTTTCTTAGCAGTAAGAGATTTGTTCCCTGTTTAAAATGTGTTTTAATTAATTGACTTTTATGTTCATGGTTCCATTATATACTTTAAGGAAATTACAATTCTTAATTATAATAAGCAGCAGATCATAATGGTTAAAGATCTGGAGTCTAAATCTGTACTGCCTGGTTTAAATCCTGGCCCAACCACTTAACTAGTTTTATGACGTTAGGGAATTTATTGAGCTCTCTGAAGCATCCTCATTATGAAGAAAATGGAGAAAATAAGAAGAATCTATCTCATAGCTGTTATGAGGATCAAGTGTATTAATACTTGTAATGTGTTTTAAAAATGCCTAGCATATTGTTTTTGTCGTTAGGTGCCATATATTGTTGTTGTTATTAGGTGCTGTCAAGTTGGGACTGACTCATAGCAACCCTCATAGGGCTTTCAGTGGCTGTTTGTTTCACAGTTGTTTTCAGGCATGGATTGCCATGTCATTCTCCTATTTTTGCAGTGCTCCAGATCAAATGTGGGTCCTCAAAGTATGGAGCAGCACTCTCGGTACTGAGGTTAAACCCTAGCCCAGATGCTTGCTAAAGTTTTTGAAACTGAAGATGATTTTATAAATTATCACTCCTTTCTCTTCAAAGATTTATTGATGTATTTACACATCATTGTACCTTTACCAAGGGAAATCTATAGGATAATACAGATCTGGTTGGTTTGTGCATCTTCTGCCCCATAGAATAAATGTTTACATTGTAGAGAAATTTATTATAGGTATGTTTTCAAGTGTTACGACATATTTCATGTTGTGTTTATTCATAGTCTACTCACCCATTCAAGCATACCTTTCAGCATCATAGCAACACGCAAGCTCACACAGTACGGCAAACTGACAGATGTGTAGGGGTTCTCTATGCTGAGCAAATAATCCAAGAAGCTGGACTTTATGAAGAAGAATGCAGCATCATGATTGGAGGAATATTCATTAACAAGCTGTGTTAATGCAGGTGACACAACTCTGCTTGCTAAAAGTGAAGAGGATTTAAAACAATTACTGATGAAGATCAAAGAGCACAGCCTTCAGTGTGGATTGTGCTTTGACATCTCCAAAACAAAAGTCCTTACAGCTGGGTCAGAAAGCAACTTCATGATAAATGGAGAAAAGATTGAAGTTGTCCAAGATTTTGCTTTACTTGGTTATACAGTCAACACTCATGGAAGCAGCAGTCAAGAAACCAAAGGACTCACTGCTCTGGGAAAAGCTGTTGCAAAAGACCTTGTTAAAGTGTTGAAAATTAAAGATGTCACCTTGAAGACAAAGGTGTGCCTGACTCATTCCAGTTGCATCTTACGGTTGTGAAAGCTGAACATTGAACAAGGGAGACGAGAAGAATTGATGCTTTTGAATTATATTGCTGGAGAAGAATATTGAATATACCAGGGACTGCCAAAAGAACCAACAGCTCTGTCCTGGAAGTGGTGCAACCATAGTGTTTCTTGGAAGGAAGGATGGCTAGACTGCATCTTAAGTGTTTTAATAGACATGTTGTCAGGAGGGATCAGTCCCTGGAGAAGGACATTATGTTTGGGAGAGTGGCAGGTCAATGAACAAAGGAAGACCCTTAACTAAATGGATTCACACAGTGTCTGCAACAATGAGTTTAAACATAAAAAAGATTATGTACCTGGCACAGAATCAGAGAATGTTTCGTTCTGTTGTACCTAGGGTCACTGAATCAGAATCGACTTAATGGCATCTAACAACAACAAAAACTCACCCATTAGAATATATATATACAACTTTTATGTATATGAAACTTACATATTATGTTTATTATTAACGTTTCATAAGTTGCCTCTTTTTTGTCTCCTAGAGCTGCTTATCATCCAGAGTTCCCAACAGTACTGACAGCTTTAGAAATAGATAATCCAGTTGTTGCAAATAGTTTAATCGACATGAGGGGTATAGAGACGGTGCTGCTAATCAAAGTAAGAACAGACGTTTGCTATGTTTTATGTAATTTTAAAGTTTTTGGAACTGAAGGTGGTTTTGTAAATTCTTATTCCTTTCTCATCATAGAATTATTGATGTGTTTACCTAATAGGGAAGTCTGTAGGATAATACAAAGGTGGTTGGTTTGTGTGTTTTCTGCCCCACTAAACTTTGTAACTTTGTGCTATTGTTTGTGAAATATTTCACAAATGGATATTATTCTTTGTAGGAGTATTTCATTTGAATGTTTAGGAATACTTGAATTATCTTAAAATAATGACAGGCAACATTTTGAAATTGTATTCACTGGAAATGCTTTGGTATTGTTTTAAAAATACATTTCTTCCCTCTATTCTAGAATAATTCTGTTGCTCGTGCAATAATGCAGTCCCAAAAGCCACCCAAAAATTGTAGAGAAGCTTTTACTGCTGATGGTGATCAAGTTTTTTCAGGACGTTATTATTCATCTGAAAATACAAGACCTAAGTTCCTAAGCAGAGATGTGGATTCTGAAATAAGGTTGGCATCAAATTAACTTTATTATGCCCGCTGCTGTCTTTGGGGTTTGGTTTCTTACCTATCACTCTTTTAGTAGTTATTTCGCTGAAAAATTGTAATTTTCTTGCTGTTTCATCTTAAAAGATTGTATAGCTAGATGTGGAATTGTCAGTAGTTACCTTCCATCAACACTTAGTGAGCAGTATACAAAGTGTGTACTTTTGAATGGCTGATCTTTATGTTGCTGCCTGTCAACAAGGAGAAAATGAGTTTTACTCATATTGTAAATGAGCTACAACACTGTGCCCACTGTTGAGTTATGATTATTTTTCTCAGCAAAGGTCCAGGCAGGTCAACATTTTGACATAAGGTCCTTATCACATTTCTGACTGGTACTTTGAGTTGCATTGTTTGAGAAGGATTAAAGATCAAAACACATACCTAATTTTTTTTATTGGAAATTTTTAATGTACACCTTAATGTGATTCATTCTGACATGCTTTTCATTGTGACATTTCCATATATGCATTTTGATGTACATTATTCATATAGGTTCCACTTACCCTCTTGTACGCTTTCCCCCCATCCCACCCTACCCATCAAAGACTTCTCTATCATTTACTTGGTAATATTTTCCTATATGTTTTGGGTTCCAGTTCTGTTTAAGATAGAAACTTTTCCTGCAGTGAACTTTGTTTTTATCTTGTCAGAACTATTGCATGCATTTTCTAGACCATTTATAATAACACCATTCTTAGCTTTTTTTTTTTCCTTTTATTTTGATCTGACCTTTGAATAGGATTTTTCCCTCTAATAATTTTGGTTCAGCTCCCACATATGAGTGAGAACATGTGGTGTTTCTTTTTCTATGCTTGTGTTCATTCACTTAAAGTAATTTTCTCTAATTCCATCCATTTTGCTGCGAATGGCCTTATTTCATTTTTCTTGATTGCTGAGTAGTGTTCCATTGTGTATATGTATCCCATAGGTTTTTTAATCCATCCTTCTGCTGAAGGGCACTTTGGATGATTCCACATCCTTGCTATTGTGAAAAGTGCTGCATTGAACATGGAGATGCAGGTGTCTCTGTGGTATGATGACCCATCTCCCTTTGGATAAATTCCCAATAGTGTTATAGCTGGGTCATATGGTAGATCTATTTTCAGTTTTTTAAGATACCTCCATATTGATTTCCACAGTGGTTGGACCAATTTACAGCTCCACCAACAATGTAAGAGTGTTCCCTTTTCCCTGCAACCTTGCCAGCATTTGTTGTTGTTTGTTTTATTGATCTTGGCCATTCTTGCTGGTGTAAGGTGAAATCTCAGAGTTGTTTTGATTTGCATTTCCCTAATGGCTAGGGATACTGAACATTTTTTCATGTGTTTCATGGCTTTATGGGCCTCTTCATTTGTGAACTGTCTACTCAGTTCCTTTGCCCATTTGTGTATTGGGTTATTTGTTTCTTTGGGAATTTTTTTCTTGAGTTCTTTATAAATTCTAGTAATTAGACCTTTATCTGATGTATAAAATGAGAAGATTTGTTCCCATTCTGTGGGAGTTTCCTTGACTCTGTTAATTGTTTCTTTTGCTGTGCAGAAGCTTTTTAATTTCATGTAATCCCATTTATCTATTCTTGTTGCAATTTCTTGAGCAATTAGAGTCCTATTAAGGAAATACTTTCCTATGCCTATATGATGGAGTGTATTGCCTATGTTGCCTTTTTTAAGTTCTAAAGTTTCTGGTTTTATGTTGAGATCTTTTATCCATTTTGAGTTAACTTTCGTGTATATTGAGAGATGTGGGTCAGCTTTCATTTTTCTGCATGCGGATGACCATGTTTCCCAGCACCATTTGTTGAAAAGGCTGTCCTTTTTCCAGTTTACTTGCTTTGCTCCTTTGTTGATAATCAGGTGGCTATAGGTATGTTGAGGTATTTCTGGGTCTTCTATTCTGTTTCAGATGTCTTCAGGCCTATTTTTGTGCCAGTACCAAGCTGTTTTTGCAACCACTGCTCTGTAGTATAGCTTGAAGTCAAGAATTGTGATTCCACCTGCGTTCGTTGTGCAGCTTAAGAGTGTTTTGGCTACACATGGTCTTTTGTGGTTCCATATGAATTTTTGGATCATTTTTTCTATTTTGTAAAGTCAGTCAGTAGAATTTTAATGGGTATTGCATTAAATCTATAGACTGCTTTTGGTAGGATAGCCATTTTTAAAATATTAATTCTCCCTATCCAGGAGCAGGGGAGGTCTTTACATTTCTCAGTGTCCTCTGCTATTTCTTTCTTTAATGTTTTGAAATTTTCCAATGTAGAGATCTGAAGGGTCTTTGGTTAGATTGATTCCAAGGTATTTAATTTTCTGGTGGGCTATCATGAATGGTATTTTTCCTGAAATTTCCTTCTCTTCCAGTTTGGAATTGGTGTAAAGAAAAGCTATTGATTTTTGTGTGTTAATTTTGTAGCCTGCGACTTTGTTGAAGGAGTTAATTAGTTCTAACAGTTTTCTGGTTGAGGTTTTGGGGTCTTTCAGGTATAAGATCATATCATCTGCAAATAAGGATAATTTGACCTCTTCCTTGCCAATCTGTTTCCCTTTGATTTCTTTCTCTTGTCTGATTGCCCTGGCCAGGACTTCAATTACTATGTTGAACAGAATAGGAGAGAGAGGACATCCTTGTCTTGTTCCAGATCTAAGAGGAAATGGTTTCAGTTTTTCCCCATTTAATATAATGTCGGTTGTAGGTTTGTTATAAATGGCTTTTAACACATACCTAATTTAATAACTGCATAGTGTATATATGTCTGCAGCCATAGCACCCTGGCCTCTGATCCCACATGTGATCTCAGAAGCTAAACAGGGTCGTCCTGGTTAGTCTTTCCGTGGGAGATCACCTGGGAATACCACGTGCTGCAGGTTAGGGAAAAGGGCTCAAGAGCCCACTCCCAAAACAGTCAGCCATCAAAAAACTCTATGAATAACAGAGGAAAACTGACAGTAGTGCTTGGCATGCCACAGTGTTGAGGAGTATCTCCTTCTGTTGTACACAGGGTTGCTATGCACATATACAAGCACTGTATATATGAACTGAATTATCATTCTGTATCCTATAAATATGTACAATATAAAGAACTACATGCCTAGGAAATACAGCTGCTAGAGGAGACAGATTGAAACCGTACTCAGTGAGATTCAAGAGCATGGAAAAAGAATTTTTGACACCATAGAATCGTGATTTCTTGACTGAATTCAGTTGATGAATTGACAGATTGTACCTGAATTAATGACTTAGAAGTACAACTTCAAACTTAAGTAAAAAGAAATTATCTAAGGAAGTCGAGCAAAAGCAAATGTATTCTAAATGATTCATATAGGAAAATGAGAGTTTTGTTGAAATAGATTTATTTTCAAGTAATATTGGTAATGTTCATGTGGTTATAAAAACAACATAAAATATAACGGGTATTGGAAAGTTTAGTGGAATTTCTTAATTAGCAATCGAAAAAAGTTGAATGACTCACAAATTTTAGACTTGGTTTTGTTTATTTCAATGCAGTTTCCAATTATAAAAATACACATAAGTTAGCTCTCAGAATAATTACCAGTGCAGTTCATTAAAAATTACTTATGCATTTTTGAATTGCCAAAATAATATAACATTTTTATATACTTTCTGAAGCATGCTTTTCAGATTTATTCTTTAATTCATTCTTTCAAATAACAAATACTCCATGATTACCTAATGTGCCAGGCACTAATCTGAGAAGGGGATAGTAAAATGTATATGAACACCAGGTCAGGTAGTTAGTTCCTTGAAGACAGACAAAGCACAATGTGGGGAAAGAGAATGAGATGCACACCATTGGGAATGCATTCATCACACATAGTAACCCCCATCCTTGTGTTGTTGTTAGGTGCTGTCAAGTCGGTATCCAACTCATAGCGACCCTCATAGGGTTTTCAATGGCTGACTTTCAGGATTGCCTCGGAAGTGGATTGCCAGGCCTTTCTCCCATTTTTGTGGTGCTGGGAATTGAATTCAGGACCTCAGAGACTGCAGCGCAGCGCTCTACCAACTGAGCTAAATCCCAGCCCATTCTTAGCTCAGTCTTAATATTCATCTCATTAGGTAGTAAGTGTTCTTTCTCCTTATAAAAGCTAATTAAAAACTAAGGAGGAATACTATATGAAAATGGGTAAAAATTAGTCAGACCTAACAAAAAAATTTATAAAATTTAACAAATTTTGTTGGTTGCTCAGATTTATTCTGAATTTTAGAAAACTACTATTGTCTTTGATCATTTTGTTGGCTTTTATTTTTGGTTTAGGCTCTTGAATTTCCAAATTTGCTTGGTAATTATTTTAAGCAAAATTACTGTTGCTTATTTTGAACCATGGACTAGAAAATGGTTTCAAATTTCAGAGATGTTAAAATACAGAAAAATATGCATCTTAATGATATATGGCTGACACTTTTGAACAGGGAAAAGTTTTTACTATCTGCCAAGGTGGTTCTCTTCCACCAAGCACATAGTTGTAAGCGGCAGGAGCTTGGATCAGTAAAGCAGGAAAAGATAGCTTCTGAAGTCACTTGGTTCTGCAACAAGGGGACCTGTCATGATTTTAACATCTGCCTTCTTTAATCTCCAGCTCTCCTTATTTTCTTTTTTCCCTTCACTTCCCACACATTCTTAGCATTTTTTCTCCAAGAAATGTTGAGCTATTAGTTGATTCTGTTTCATCACTCTTGTATTTCTTTCCATCTTCTCTTCTAGTTGGAGGAGATCCTCCTCATCTAGCCGATGAAAGCTTTAAAGCATGCAATTCATTTGTCTCTGGTCCCCGACTCACTTTTATGTTCCTATAGTCCTGTGGACAAATAGTATCATGTCCTGTTCACATTTCAACTTTAATGTTTATTCCTTGATTTTCTTCCTTTTGAAGGATTACGTCTTAATTCTATTTCTACCTCTACCACTGAGCACATGGAAGTCATACTGTAAATACTTGTTAATGAAGTAAATAAAACTTGACTCCTGTTTAAAAGATGTTTTTTAACATTTCTGTAATAATTTTCATGTTGTTAATTATAACTTGGAAGAACTGTAGAACTAACTTAATAAAATAGGATTTTGTAAATAAGTTATTACAAACAAACTTTTCTTTGTGAAGATCTACAATAATTGTACTATTGAGAAATACATGTAAAGAATTTTTTTCCCTCTTTTCTCTGAAGCGATTTGGAGAATGAGGTTGAAAATAAGAAGGCCCAGATACTAAATCTTCAGCAACATTTGTCTGCTCTTGAAAAGGATATTAAGCACAATGAAGAACTTCTTAAAAGATGCCAACTACATTGTAAAGAGTTAAAGGTAAAAAATAAGTAAATAAGTAAACACTATTTTGTTTTACTCAACTTTATCACTTCTAAGTTAATTTTAAAATCTTGTTTACTTTAATCAGTAGTCCTCAAAACATTTTCCCCATAAGCCCCTTTACACTCTTAGGAAAAACTTTCACATCTGTGCATTATATCTATCAGTATTTACATTTTTGAAAATTAAAACAATTTTTGCCTCTTGGCCTTTGACTAAGATCAAGTGTAAAACAGAAAATTTGAGAGTATTAATTCGTTTAAAGATAAAGTGAGAAATGTATTTTTCACCCCTCCTCCCAAATTAATGACTTTTTTTGAGAGTCAAGGCCTTACTGCATAGTCATGGCTGGCTCAGTCTTCCGCACTCAGCTTCTTAAGATTAGCATTTTTATATTTGTGATTTCTAATGTCTGATTTAACAAGGTACAACAGAGTTATATTAGTCTGTTGTGATACTCTACTACACGTAATTATAAACTACCTGTACTCTCAGTGAAAAGCTCTGGAAAATGGTGAATAATGTCTTAGTGTTTTTATGAGAATAATTTTCAAGATTTCCTGAAAGGGTCTTACAGACTCCCAGGAATTACTTGGATTTTACTTGAGAATCACTGGGTTAGAGTATTTGCTTTTCTTGGTTCTACAATCAACACCCATGGAAGAGCAGTGAAGAAATCAAAAGATGCATTGCTTTGGGAAAAGCTGTGGCAAAAGATCTCTTTAAAGTATTGAAATGTAAAGATGTCATATTGAAGATGATCATGTGCGTGACTCATGCCATGGTATTTTCAGTCCCATCATATGATTGTGAAAGCTGGATATTGAAGAAGGGAGACAGGAAAAAAATTGATGCTTTTGAATTACGGTACTGGAGACAAGTATTGAATATACCATGGACTGCCAAAAGAACCAACAGTTCTGTCCTAGAAGTAGTGCAGCCAGAGTGCTCCTTGGAAACAAGGATGGCTAGACTGTGTCTTATGTATTTTGGACATGTAGTCAGGAGGGACCAATCGCTGGAGAAGGACATCATGTTTGAGAGAGTGGTGGGTCAAAGACAAAAAGGAAAACTCTCCACTAGATGGATTGACAGTACCTGCAACAATGGGCTTAAACATAAATAAGATCCTTTGTCTACCATAGAATCAGGAGTGTTTCATTCTGCTGTACATGGGGTCGTTATGCATGGGACTTGACTCAATGGCACCTAACAACAACAACTACTTTGAGAATCACTGGGTTAGAGTAATCTTTCTATTACTTGAGACTCTGGGTCTTTCAGAAAAGCATTTTCTCTATGGACGCAACAACGTTATAATTTTAAATGCTAACATGAATTACTTAGATCTTTTTTCCATGGGAGTGGATTAGCAATAAAGGGGAACATAGCAGAATTTGTATGTAACCTCCTTTGATTTATTTAATACTAATGTACTCTGTCAACTGTTAAATCCTTCTCTACCATAAAGCATAGTAGGAGAGCTTTGTGGATTAATACATCCTTTCCAAAGTTTTTGTTTTTTATTTATTTTTATGTTATTAAATTGTAACTACTTTCCTTTCAGATGAAAATAAGAAAATATATTTCTGAAATTCGGGAACTTGAGAATATAGAAGAACACCAGTCTGTAGATATTGCAACTTTGGTAAAATGCTTTTTTTATATATATACATGTAATGTTAAAGGATAACTATCATTTAGGGTGATAGCCATCAAATTTCACTTTCTTAGAAACAGCTCATTAATTGCCGCTCTTCTTAATGATTACTATCTCCATTCATAAATATGGTAGAAACTACCTGAGGTATAGCCTTCAGATTTCTTAATGTTTAGGATATATAACTCACATGCATATTTGATTTTGTTTTCTACTTTATCAAAACTTATTTGTGCTTCTAAACAGTTCGCCATCCAACCAACTTGCTGAGCCTAGTGTTTTTCACATAAGCACTCATAGTTAAACACTTATCTGTGTGAATGGACAGAATTGTCCAGACCACCTGTTAGACAGTCTTGGTTTATCTGTTTGCATTATTTTCTTTCTTCTGAGTTAAATGGTTTTTATCTTAATTCTCCACATACTTGTTTTTCTGTATTTAAATTTTTCAGAGATGTGTTTATGACATTCACCTTAGTTTTTTCTGAGCTGCAGTAAGTTCGGTAAATCCCAAGTCTTGTTAAAATGAATAAATATTTATCAAGGGCCTTCTCTGTATTGCACAGCACAGTGAACACTGAGAAATAAGCAGTGAACAAAATGGAAGTCCTCAGGCTGACGAACTTTACTCTGTTGAAGAATTGTGGGTTTTTTGCCAGTAGTCTTCTTTTCCACTTTCCACTTTTCCATTTTTAATTTTTCTTCTTTAATTCTTTTTGATACACTACATTTCTTAAACATAAGAATCATATCTTAAATTACTTTTATTTACTTCACATCTAACATATTGTCTGACACAAACTATATATATGTGTATATATATATATATATATATTTTGGGGCGGGGGTTTGAACCCAGGGCCTCGCGCCTGCATGTTCTGCAAGTGCTGGACCACTGAGCTGCACCCTCAGCCCATTGTTTTACTTTTTTGAGACAGGGTCTTGCTAAGTTATGCAGACTGCCTCTGGTCTTGAACTTGTGATCCTTCTGCCACCGCCTCCTGAGCCGCTGGGATTACAGGCATGCGCCACCACGCCTGGCTACAAAATATATATTTATATACACCAAGTGTATTTTGAAAAAATTGAGCAGATAGAATATAAGTTACTGTTTTTTATTGTGATCTCAAGCAGGATATTGTTTAACTTGTATACTAATTATCATCTCTTCTTCCTTTTGACCTTATTTTCTTCTGCTTTCTAATTTGCATTACTGGTATGAAAATATTCCAGCATTTTTTGTGTGTATCTTAGATCTGATTTACCTGTAGCCTGTAATTTCCCCTCTCAGAATTGTTTGCATTTTTTCCTACTTAATCACTTAAATGTTTTAATTAACTACATGGTCTTTGAATGTTATCAGGAAGATGAAGCTGAAGAAAATAAAATCAAAATGAAAATGGCCGAGAAAAATATGGAACAACAAAAAGAAAACATGGAGCATCTGAAAAGTCTGAAAATAGAAGCAGAAAATAAGTATGATGCAATTAAATTGAAAATTAACCAATTATCAGAGCAAGCAGATCCACTTAAGGTATATATCATTGTTATTTTGTCTTTCTTTCTTTCTTTTTTTTTCCAGCACTGAGATCCTTGTACATGCTAGGCAAGTACACTACACTGAGGTGCACCCTCAGCCTCTTTTTTATTTCTTATATTGAGACAGGGTCTTACTAAGTTGCGCAGGCTGCCTCTTGCCTTGAACTCACGAATCTCCTGGCCCAGCATCCCAAATTGCTAGAATTACAGGTGTGTACCATGGCACTTGGCTTATGTCTTTTTTTGTGTGTGTGTGTGTAGTACTGGGGGTTGAACCCAGGGCCTCGGGCCTGCATGCTTTGCAAGTGCTGGACCACTGAGCTGTACCCCCAGCACATTTTTTTTACTTTTTGAGACAGGGTCTCGCTAAGTTACGCAGACTGCCTCTGGTCTGGAACTTGTGATCCTCCTGCCTCTGCCTCCCAAGCCACTGGGATTACAGGTGTTCGCTGCCTCGCCTGGCGCAGTTAAGACTTTTTTTTATGTTTTGGTTTTATATCCAAAGTACTTGTTGCGTCTTGCTCTAAAGGAATTTCTGGTTAAATGTAAATATAACCATATAAAGTGGAATGTAAAGGACAAGTAGGAACTAAATATTCATTATTTGATCAATTAATATTTAACATGTTTACCTTTAAGAAAATCACTAGATTTCTTTTTGTTTCCTCCAAAGGATTACCGTTTTTGTTGCCTCTTTAGTCTGTGATCCCCCGCCCCCTTGAACCAGAAGTAGCGTTGTACATTCTGATCTTGATCTTAGCTTCTTTGTCTTGGGTGCAAATCACTGAAAAATAGGAGGTAGTTTCTTCAGTAAATCTGACTTTAATCAGGCAGTAAGCCAGCAGGCTTTTTTGTCTCTATGTGGTGTAACACTGGCTGCCAATAATGATAGGACCAAGAGAATTTAGCTAATAAAATGATTTCAATTCCTAAGAATCTGCTCTCAAGATATATTTGCAGTTTCCAGATATAATCTGTTTGTCATTAGGACCTATATTCAGTTTGTGTTTGAGGGGTGGTTAAGGACTCTGTATACTCTGCTTAAATATGTGATCACTGAAATCTTGGCATAGGGTTTGTTGTTATTGGTGTTCTCCAGTTGGGTCTGACTCATAGTGCCCCTTGTAGGGTTGTCATGTAGCTGATTGTTTTGGGAATGCTTTAAGAGTAGATTGCCACATTCTTCTCCTGACTTGGCATAGGGAAGAATATTTTTTCACTTTGAATGGTTTATTTGGGTTTATATTTGCAAACTTAATGCTTTTGTTTTAAGTTAAAGTTGTTGGGCAGGCAGGGAATGAGATCCACATTGAGCCTGCAGAGATGAATGGTCTATAGTAATAGGAGGGCCTCTCAATTTTTGATACGAAGAGGGTTGAGATGGATCAAGGGTGATTATGCTTTTGAAAATTCTAATGTTTTATACGGTGTTTTAAAACTTTGTAATGTAGGTTTATGTGAAACAAATGACAATTCATACTGTAGCTATTTACCTAATGTTGCGAGTAATTAAAATTTTTTCAGTGATTTTCATCCCTTCTAGCACATCTCAGTCTCTTATTTAAAAGCTGTAACTTCTTCAAATTTGGAAACTCTAAACTTAGCCTATCTCAAGTTTAGATTTAATTGATAGGCTTTACCCAGAAACTGGGGGGAATGATACCAACTGGCTTTTTAACGTTTCTAAGTCTCATTTTCATTTATCATTAAAAACAAATTGAGTGAAATATTCCCTTGATTTTCCTTTAGTTTTAAATTACATGATTCCCAGAACACAAATATATTATTAAACATACTAGGCCAAATCAAACAACCATGATAAATGTGGAGAAAGGGATATTAGTATCTGTAATTCTTTTTGCCTTATTATAGCCACTCAGAGAAAGATAATCAGCCTAAACGTTTCCTGATAAAATTGATTGCTTTGGTTCTGTAATCCACTAAATTGTTCCCTAAAGGAAGGTGGTGGTGGTGGTTGTTGGGTACTGTCAAGTACAGTATATGTGTATGTGTGTGTGTGATATATATATATATATACACAGATACACACACACACATATATATATACACACATACATATATATATATGTGTGCAACTTGATGAACTTTTAATAAGTACAAAACTGTGAAACCATCCCCACAATGAAGTAAATGAACATAATCCTTCATGCCCTTAAGTTTCTTCACGCCCTTTTTAAATCTTTCCTTTCTTACTCCCTGCCCCTTGTCTTTCTTTTACTTTTGTATTATTGTAGTTTGCACATTTTCTAGAATTTTATATATTTAGATTTTCCATTACCCAGTTTCATTTTCTACAGTTTCAGTTACTCATGGTCAACTACAGTCCAAAAATATGAATATTTGTCTCTAATCATTTGAGAAAGACTATATTCACATAACTTTTTATTAGTGTATTATTCTGTTTGGTTATTCTTTTTAATCTCTTATTGTGCATAATTTATAAGCTAATCTTTATCATATGTATGCATGTATGAGTGGGGAAAAACAATACATATCTATGGGGTCTTGGAATATATCTCATGCACATTAAGAGGGGACTATTGTATTCAACACTTGCTTGCTTTAAGTTTTTTAAGGCTTTAGGATGCCCTAAAGACACTTTTGTCCCTGTGTGCGTGTTCCTGGGGGCCTTGCACATACTTTGTAATCACTTTACCCCAGCCCCTCCTGCCTTTTTTTTTTTTTTTTTGGCGGCACTAGGGGTTGAACCCAGGGCCTCGCACCTGCATGCTTTGCAAGTGCTGGACCACTGAGCTGCACCCCCAGCCCATTTTTTTACTTTTTGAGACAGGGTCTCTCGAAGTTATGCAGACTGCCCCTGGTCTCCAACTTGCGATCCTCCCACATCCACCTCCTGAGCTGCTGGGATTACAGGCATGTGACACCGGGCCCTGCTTTTGGTTTTTTTTTTGAGACAGAGTCTCAGTAAGTTATGCAGGCTGCCTTTTACCTCGAACTTACAATGCTCCTGCTTCTGTCTCCCGAGTCATTGGGATTACAGGTGAGCACTGTGGTACCCTGCTAAAACTAATTTGTTTATCAAAATAAAATTGAAAATATCACATACGTGGAAACTTCATATAATTGAGTGTAACGTGATCTTTTTTAATTTGAGGAAAGATCTTACCTCTATTTAGTCATATAGGAGCATGAACTCTTAACACTTGCCTCTTCAGACAGCATAGTCCTATCCACTATTTAGAATTTCTAATTTCTATACCTGGGCTGAACATTTTTTTAAAATAATCCTTTCTTATAGATTATTTTGGCTTTACTCCGACAGGATGAATTAGACATTGCTGATTCTGAAGTGGATACCCAAAAACGAGGGAAACGGCATTATGAAGAAAAACAAAAAGAACACTTGGATACCTTAAATAAAAAGAAACGAGAACTCGACATGAAAGAAAAGGAGTTAGAGGTTGTCTACCTTTTTTTTTCTTTCAAGGTTTTTGTTACACCCTTGTTGTTGTTAGGTGCCTGTCGAGTTGAGTCCGACTCATAGCGACCCGTATGTACAGCAGATCAAAACACTTCCTGATTCTGTGCCAGGCACATGATCTTATTTATGTTTAAGCCCATTGTTGCAGACACTGTATCAATCCATCGGGTGGAGGGTTTTCCTTTTTTTCATTGACCTGCCACTCTCTCAAACATGATGTCTTTCTCCAGGCATTGATCCCTCCTGACTACTTGTCCAAAATATGTAAGATGCAGTCTGGCCATCCTTGCTTCCAAGGAGCACTCTGGTTATACTTCTTCTAGGACAGATCTGTTGGTTCTTTTGGCAGTCCACGGTATATTCAATACTTGTATCCAGTACTGTAATTCAAAAACATCAGTTCTTCTCCTGTCTCCCTTGTTCAGTGTCCAGCTTTTACAACCATATGATGTGACTGAAAATACCATGGCATGAGTCAGACACACCTTCATATTCAGTTTGACATCTTTACATTTCAATACTTTAAAGAGATCTTTTGCCACAGCTTTTCCTAGAGCAGTGCATCTTGATTTCTTGACTGCCGCTTCCACGGGTGTTGATTATAGAGCCAAGCAAAGCAAAATCTTGGACAACCTCAGTCTTTTCTCCCTTTATTATGAAGTCGCATACTGGCCCAGTTGTAGGGATTATTGTTTTATTGATGTTTAGTTCCAACCCATATTAAAGGACATGATTTTTGATCTTCATCAGTAAATGTTTTAAATCTTTACTTTCAGCAAGCAGAGTTGTGTCACCTGCATAACGCAGGTTGTTAATGAGTCTTCCTCCAATCCTGATATTGCATTCTTCCTCATAAAGTCCAGCTTCTTGGATTATTTGCTCAGCATATAAATTGAAGAGAAATGGTGAAAGTATACAGCCCTGACACACACCTTTCTCAACTTTAAACCAGGCTGTGTTTCCTTGTTCTATTCAAACAGCTGCCTCCTGGTTCACATACAGATTCCTCATGAGTACAATTAGGTGCTCTGGTATTCCCATTATCTGAAGTGTTATCCATAATTTATTATATTATATATATATTATATTATATATAATTTATTATATTATAATTTATTATGATCCACACAGTCAAATGCCTTTGCATAGTCAATAAAACATAGATAGACATCTTTCTGATATTCTCTGCTTTTGCCTAATATCCACCTGACATCAGCAGTGGCTCCCCACCCTCTTCTGAATCCTGCTTGATTTTCTGGTAATTCCCTGTCTATATACTGCTGCAGTCACTTTTGAATGATCTTCAGTAAAATTTTGCTTGTGTGTGATATTAATGATATTGTCTGATAGTTTCCACATTCAGCTGAATCCTCTTTTTTGGAGATAGGCACAAATATGGATCTCTTCCAGTCAGTTGGCCAAGTAGCTGTTTTCCAGATCTGTTGGCATAAACATGTTAGCACCTCCCGTGCTGCATCTGTTTATTGAAACATCTCTATTGGTATCCCATCAGTTCCCAGAGCTTTGTATTTCACCAGTTCTTTCATGGTGGCTTCCACTTCAATACCATTGGTTCCTCTTCATATGCAACTTCTTGGAATGGTTGGTCATCTACCAATTCTCTTTTGTATAATGACTCTGTGTATTCCTTCCATCTTCTTTTGATGTTTCGTGCATCGTTTAACATTTTCCCTGTAGAATCTTTCACTATTGCCACTCGAGGCTTGAATTTTTTCTTTACTTCCTTAAGCTTGAGAAACACAGAGCGTGTTCTTCCCTTTTGGTTTTCTGGCTCCAGCTCTTTGCACATGTCATTATATTTGTTTTTGTCTTCTCGAACTGCCTTTTGAAATCTCCTTTTTAGGTTCTTAACTTCATCATGTCTTCCTTTTACATTAGCTGCTCTACGTTCAATGGCAAGTTCCAGCTTCTCTTTTGACAATTAAAATTTGGTCTTTTGTTTCTTGTCTTTTTAATAACTTTTTGCTTCCTTCTTGTATGATACCTTTTATGTCATGCCACAACTCATCTGGTCTCTTATCATTTGTGTTTAGTGCATTAAACCTATTCTTGAGGTGGTCTCTGAACTCAGGTGGGATATATTCAAGGTCATACCTTGGCTCTTGTATACTTGTTTTAATTTTCTTCAACTTCAGTTTGAACTTGCATATGAGAAGTTGATGATCTGATCCACAGTCAGCACCTGGTCTTCTTTTGACATTTGATATAGAGCTTTTCCATTGTCTCTTTCCACGTATGTAGTCAATTTGATTCCTGTATGTTCCATCTGGTGAAGTCCAGGTGTGTAGTCTCCATTTATGTTGTTGAAAAATGTATTTGCAATAAAAAGGTCATTGGTCTGACAAAATTCTATCATGCGATGTCCAGCTTCGTTTCTGTCACCAAGACCATACTTTCTAACTACTGAGCCTTCTTTGTTTCCAACCCTTGCATTCCAGTTACCAGTGATTATCAGTATGTCCTGATTGCATGTTTGATCTATTTCAAATTGCAGAAGCTGGTAGAAATCTTCCCTTTCTTCATTTGTGGCTTTAGTGGTGGGTGCATAAATTTGAATAATAGTCATATTAACTGGCTTTCCTTGTAGACATATGGATATTATTCTTACACTGTCAACATTGTATTTCATGACAGATCTTGAAATGTCTTCTTTGATGATGGTGAATGCAACTCCATTTGTCTTTAGTTTGTCATTCCCAGCATGGTAGACCATATGATTATCTGACTCAAAATGGCCTATGCCGGTCCATTTTAGCTCACTGATGCCTAAAATGTCAATGTTCATGCGCTCCATTTCTCTTTTAACAATTTCTAATTTTCCTAGATTCATACTGTGTACATTCCATGTTCCAATTATTAATGGGTGTTTACAGTTGTTTCTCCTCATTTTGAGTTGTGCCACATCAGCAAATGGGGCTTTACTCCATTTCCGTCATCACAGTAGATTCTACTTTGAGG
The DNA here is from genome assembly GCA_007922755.1 of Pedetes capensis. Lineage (NCBI taxonomy): Eukaryota > Metazoa > Chordata > Mammalia > Rodentia > Pedetidae > Pedetes > Pedetes capensis. Next base: position 34,931 of record VMDO01013556.1, read on the forward strand.
AGGCAACTCTTCCACAGTAGTCTTTTGAGTGCCTTCCAACCTGGGGTGCTCATTTTCTGGCACGATATCTGACAGTGTTTCTTTGCTGTCCATAGGGTTTTTCAGTGGCTACTTGTTTTGGGAGTGGTTTACCAGTGCCTCCTCCCTAGTTTGTCTTAGTCTGGAAGCTCAGCTGAAACCTGTCCACCACGGGTAACCATGCTGGTATCTGAGATTCCAGTGGCATAGTTTTCAACCTCATCGTAACACACAAGCCCCCACAGTGCGGCAAAGTGACAGACATGTCGGGGTGTTACACCTTTACTTATAATTATTAGTGTATTTTTTTAATGTCACATTTCTAAAAACAAGTTATCTGAATTTTTATTTCCTATAGAGTAACATGGGAGAAGGATGTGGCAGTCCACTCCCAAAGTAATCCTCAAACAATCAGCCATTGAAAGCCCTGTGAGGGTCACTATATGTTGGACCCAACTCAAAGCACCCAACAACAATAACAAATAGAGTAACAGGTGTTTGGGTGAATCAACAGAAGAAGAGACTTAGAGTCTCTCACAGTGTGAGGACTTAAACAATCCTACGTGTGTCTCTGAGTGCATGAGAAAGTAACATGCTTTTAGCTCCTTCAGTGCCTGGTATGGCAAGTGCATAGCCACTTTGTGTCAGAGAAAGGTACCCCTTCCTTTGAGCTAGGATGTGAGCAGGTTGAGTTCTGAGTTCCTGCCAATCACGCTTGTTGACAGCTAAGCAGCAAGCCTGTTTTTAGAGAATAAATTGAAGACAATCTTATTCTAACTAGAAGAGAGGTATTCCAATTTTGCTGTAATATATCTTAAAGAAGAGAGGTATTCCAACTTTGCTTTAATATATCTTAAAGAAAATGAGAAACTCTTTCTTTAAGAATTATAATACAGAAAGTTGTGAGTCTAAGTACTATATGCAAAAATACTTTGAAGTTTTCATCTTTTAGGCACATGAAGATTTATTCATTTGTGTTTTCAATGCCACCAGTGTTCAGAGTCCATCCTAAAGTACATGGAAAGTTGTGTCCAACCTCAGCACCCTGGGTGCCAGCTTTCTGTGACCATTACTGTAGATCTGTGCTGGAGTTTAGCTCAGTTGGTAAGAGTGCTGCTCTGCACTTTCTAAGACCCTGGTCCCATCCCCAACACAACAAAAATGGGAGAAGGACATGGCAATCCACCACCAAAGCAATCCCCGATCAATCAGCCATTGAAAATGCTGTAAGGGTCTCTGTGAGTCAGACCTGACTCAATAGCAGCTAACAGCAACAACTTTAGATCTATTTCACTAGGATATTGGAGGAATCTTACAACTTATTAAAGTTGTACATAGTAATGTAATTTTCTTCTGAAGATTTGTAATGACTCTGGACTGTGTCATCATACAATTAGAGGAATAAAATTGATGTTAAATGTACGTAAAATATATTTCTTAAACTTAAGTTCAGAATTTTACTTTGCATATTTCTGCACAGGTAGTGTAAGGAGTTGTCACATCAAAGAAGGTTACTAAAGGTATTAAACATCTATTTTCTTAGGAGAAAATGTCACAAGCAAGACAGATCTGCCCAGAGCGGATAGAAGTAAAAAAATCTGCATCAATTCTAGACAGAGAAATTAATCGGTTAAGACAGAAGATACAGGCAGAACATGCTAGTCATGGAGATCGAGAGGAAATAATGAAGTAAGTGGTTAGCAGCTTTTCTACTTTATTGTATCCATATTATCAAGATGACAAAAATGTTTATGTGTAAATCTTTAATTTGGATGACACCTTACTGTGGTAGATAGTTGAACTACTCTTTTAAAGGTGTGTTATCAGCAATGAACAGTAACTTTTTCTCTTCTGAATTAAATTATGAAATGACACTTTAACATGAATATCATTTTTTATATCTTTAACATTCATATACATAGTCAGGAAAATACTTAACAAGTAATCAAAAAATGCAAGTCAGAATAGTTAGAAGCCCACAATACATCAAACTGAATAAGATGGAAACAACACTTATAGTTTTTTAGCATTTCTTTATTTTTTGATGCTTCGAACCCATTCTTTATCTCCCATGTCCTACCCAGGGAGTCAATCATTTCTCCAAAGAGTTCTGATTTTGTTGAGTGTAGAATGGTACTAAAAAACAAAATTTGGGTTTAAGGTGTGCTAATTGTTACAAAAACAACAGTTGTTACTAGGTTGACATTTTTTCTAGCACCTTTCAGAACAGAGCTAAAAACATGGGTTTATATGGGTCTCCAAGTGGCTATCTGACCTCACAAAGGTTGACTTTGCCTTCTTTATAACATTTCTGTCTTCCTTCTTCTACAGTAGGAACCTGTTTCTCAACAGCATCAACATTTACCTGGTTCCGGCATACACGTTTGCAAAAGCAAAATGTATTTGCAATAACTTTTCCCTGTTGTTGTTGTTGTTGTTGGGTGCCGTCGAGTCGGTATCCGACTCGTAGCGACCCTCTGTACAACAGGGGAAACACGATTGTTAGTGCTTCTCTGCTGTTCATAGGGTTTTCAATGGCAGATTGATATTTGGGAGGGGGTTGCCAGGTCCTTCTCCCAAGCCTACAGCTTCTGGTGTTCCCAGGCGGTCTCCCATCCAGGTACTAACCAGGCCTGACCCTGCTTAGCTTCCGAGATCTGACGGGATCGGATGCCACAGGGCTACAGCTGCAGGCAACTTTTCCCTAGTGTTTAGTAAACTTAATGTATTCTAGTTACTGGATTAGTTTTTTTTTCTTTCTCTCTCCTTTAGTAGTTATTAGCTTAAAATAAAAATGCTCTCTATGGTTCTTTCTTGCATTCAATTTTAGAATCCTACCCATCTGTGTTGATTTCATTTTATTTTGGTGGAATATATAGAAACTAACCACACTTTTCCAAAAGTGAAAACTGTAAACAAAAGTATATTCAGAGACGTATCCCTTCTCACTTATTCTTTCCATCCCGTTTCCCTCCACCTTGCCTTTGCAAATGCCATTTCTTTCTTATTTTGTTTCCCTGTTTCTTTTTTCTTAATTCCTCCACTTTTTCACAAAATATAGCTAACTGCCTTGATTTTATCACTTAATATATTCGGAAAACCATTCCACATCAGTTCATTGATCTTAGTTCTTTTCACAGCTTCATTTTACTTTGTTTACATGCACGTGCATATGCATATCTGTTCCATAGCTTATTCGGTCATTCCAAATTGTGCATTTAGGTTGTTTCTAGGATTTTGCAATTATAGGTAATGCTTCAGTGAATTACTGTGTGTGTGTGTGTGTGTGTGTGTGTGTGTGTGCGCGCACGCGCGCGCGCGCGCATTCATGTGTGTGTTTTCATAGTTTTGGATGTCTGTACTCTTTGTCTCCACAGAAAATTTCCAGAAGTAAATTTATTGTATTAGAGCATAAATACATAAGCTGTTTTGTTAGATATTGTTAAATCCTTTCCATAGGATGTGTGCTATTTTTACATTTGCACCAGCATTGTTTGAGAGGATGTTTACCTACAAGCTTTCTAAACAGTATGCAGTATAGAGTTAAGCTCTTTAACATTTTGCCTCTGTGATGGCTAAGAGATGGTATATCCATCTAGTTTTAGTTATATTCCACCATTATGAATAAAACTGAAAAAATTTCTCTTACATTTAAGAACCATTCTTATATAGCTCGAATTGATTCATATTTTAACCATTTTCTATCAGATTTTTGATCATTTTCCTTAAATTTTATTTTTAAATATATATACACATACATGTAGGGGGGATATTAGCTGTTTGTTACAAGTTTTTCTCTTAATTATTTTTGTTTTGAATTTTTCAATATTGGGATGAGTTTTTGTTTTGTTTTGTTACTGTTTTTGCCCTGAAAAGACTCTTTATTGAGCTTGTTATTATTTTGTCAGATTTGGATTTGGGGTCATATTTTAGGTTTTCTCTATATCTAGATTGTGGAAGCATCCCTCTCCCTTTTAGTACTTTCATATGTTCTTTTTTATATTTGGATCTTTTATTTATATAGATTTAATTCTGGTTTGTGGGTGAAGAATAAATTTTATCTTTTTCAATAAATGGTCAAATAACTATTTGAAATTTCGTTGGCCCCCTCCTTCCCTAAGACTGGCTTATGGAGGGCTGAGTATGCAGTGGTAAAATGCATGTGCTAGGTTCTGGGTTCAGTCCCCAACACCACAGGGGAAAAAATGGTGAGGCCTAATGGGAATATTTTCTGATTTTGCAGATTCATATTTATCTCTAGCTTTCATATTTGAAAGCAAGGATAGTTTAGCCTCATGTAAAATTTCTGGCTCAGACTTCTCCTGAATATCTCGTTTATGATGATACTTACCTGTAAAGTCCTATAACTTGTCTTGAATATCACATTCTGCGATTTGTTTTTTGTTATACATTATGCTTATCATTTTGTTGAACCATTTTATGTTTTTTCTGTTTCATTTTGTTTGTCTTTCTCATTCCTGTTCATTTTCATAGGTGTATTTTCCATGTTCATGTTTACCCTGTACATCCTCTCATTTTGTCTTATTTAGAGTTCCTTTTTTTTCCTTTTAGTTTGAGCCTCCACCTTTCCCACCTTGGGTACTCCAAATTCTTGCTTTAGTTCCTCCTACTGCCTGTCTGGTTATCACTTTTGTTATCTATTCTTTGAGTTATTTGACTTCTGTTTTGAGGTATTCTTTTCAGGTAGCACTTGTCTCATGTTTTTGTTTGAACTCATGGTGTTCAACTTCAGTTTGCATCTACTTTGTGACACATTGTTCTAAGAGTTTTTTCTATAGGAGGACTATACTTTTGTCTTTTTAAAAATTTCATAAATATCTTCATATGGATACTGTATTTGTGCCTTTTTTTAATTAGGTAGATTGTCCTAGCCTGGTTATTTGAAGGAAGATGGGATGTGTGGCTATGGAAGCCTGAGCCAAGATTTCTTCTCATACTTCATTAGGATCTCTCTCTCCTATGCTGTAGTATCAGGCTTTTGGTTTCTTTTGACATTTCTGAGTGCCCATGCCTTCTTTGCCTCTTTTACTTTCCCTTGTTTAGGGTGGTGGGGTTACCCTAGTGTTCCTCTGCTTTGCTTGTTGGCTTCTATCACTAAGGGAAACTTTTTGGTGTGATTTGTTCATTTTCAGAAGGTTCCTATATTAAATGGGAGGATTCCTTCTCATTTAATGTAGTACTCTCTTACTCTGGAATGCTTAATTCTGGTAATATATACTTTACTGGAAGTTTATAAAACCAGCTGCTGCTAGGCTCCTCAGGACTTCCTGCTCTCTCCAGTTAGACAGATTTGAGATTGTACTTTTTTGGGAAGTGGATGTGGATGTGTGGGTGAGAGAGAGAGAGAGGGAGAAGCAAAGGGAGGGGGGGGCGGAGAGAGAAAATGATATTTATATAACAAGTTTTTTTTTTCTTTTTTCATGAAATAGGCAGTACCAGGAAGCAAGAGAAACCTACCTTGATCTGGATAATAAAGTAAGGACTTTAAAAAGGTTCATTAAGTTACTAGAAGAAATAATGACCCATAGATACAAAACATATCAACAATTTAGAAGGTAAGTGCATTAAAATATATTATTACATATTATATATTTTTGTATTTTCTTTGCTTTCACATTACACTTTAAAATTAAAAGAGATTTTAACAGTCGATACTGTCAGTGCTTGTTTCACATTTAGTATTTAGGATTCTGTAATTTAATCAGAGATTTATGATTTGAAGGAACCTTTACTTCAAAGTCACCCAGCTTTTCCACTCTATTGGATGCCCTGTACTAGATAACTTTTAGATAGTGTTCAAAAATAGTTTCTATGGTAGGGACCTCAGTGATTCTGGAGGAGCCTGTTTTACCCTTGGATGTTGTATCCTCTGAAGGGATTCAGGAATTTGGGAGAGCCTCTTAAGGCAGTATCTCAGTTGATTTGTCATGACCTCCTAGAATGGCATGGTTCCATGAGCGCAGAAACTCTGTTTTATTTACTGCTGTATCTGCTATGTCTATATCTGTGATTAAAATACAGTGGGCACTTGATTTACATGTTTGAATAATTGAATAAAAGATCAAGGAAACTGAATATTAACAACATACCCAAGGATGCACAGACATTTGAGGATAGATTGACCCCCCAACTAATACTACAAGTGACAGAAACCAGAAGACAGTTGATTGGGAGGAATGGCCCTTACTGTTCTCGGATCCATGGCAGCCCTAGTCCTTTCACTTACCTTTGTTTTCACCTGTGGCATTCCCTAGTAACATACTTTTAAACTATCCTTATATCCCAAATCCTACATTCTTATGACCACAGAAATAAAAAAAAAATACTGAGTTATAGTGTATATGGAGAAATTTAGATAAACCCATGAAGAGAACTATGTTTAACCATACTCCTTGACTAAACTGTAGGTTAATTTTGAAATGTGTGGAGTTTTTGTTTGGTTTCTATTGTTTTGTTTTGTTTTGTTTTGTTTTTGGCACTGTGGGAGTTAAGCCAGGGCCTCACCCATGCTAGGCAAGTGCTCAACCAGTAAGGTATACCCTGAACCTCTTTTTAATTTTACTTTAGTTTGTTATTTTGAGACAGCATCTCACTAAGTGGCACAGGATACCTCTGGTCTTGATCCTGTGATCCTCCTGCCTCAGTCTCCTGAGTCACTGGAATTACACGCATGCTCCACCAGCGCCTAGCTGAAATGCATATTTTCAGTTGTCTTTTTAAAAATGTATTTTTTATTTTTAATTGATAAATAGTAATTGTGCATATTATGGGGTACAATGTGGCATTTTAATACATGTGTACGATGTATAATAATCAGGTGAAGGACATACTCATCACGCTAGAAATTGATCATTTCTTTGTGTTGGCAACATTCAAAATTGTGCTTCAGTTTTATAGCCTTATTGCTAGAACTTGAATTAAAAGGATTGATTTTTATCCTTTTAGGCTGCTGTTAACCTTCTGTCAGGTGGGACTACTGCAGTTCAGCTTTTACTAAAGGTTAACTTTATCCTACCTCTGAGGAAGTACTCTTTGGAATACTCTATTAACGCCTTTTGAATTGGGCGATTTTTACTCTAGCCCACAGGAACATGAAATACTCCTGGCTCTGGGAGCTTCTGTGGTGCTTCTGGTCCTTTCAGGTATTTCTTTCCTCAGGCTCAGGTAACATCCTTTGTTAGATGCCTCATGAATAGATATCACCTAATAGTTGTTGTGGAAGGAAAAGAAAACTCAGTTTATCAGTATTTTCTAGTGTCTGAAGATGCATTTTATGGAGGGAAATAGAAGGAAAAAGAATAAAATTATAGTTACTCTAAAGAAACAAGTCTTAGACTCATTAGTAAGTAAAGATGTTAGGAAAAATAGCCAGTTGCCTATCACCCACATCTTATTTTCTAAATACAAGTCCCAACTGAAGGAAACTAGGGTCCCATGGAAAAATGACTGATTCCAGATCTGGGCAGGGTGAGCCTCTTGCTATGTCAGAAAGGAAGGAAGTGCCTTTTAAAAAATGGAGTGATGATAAAAGGCCACTAAAGCCAGCTTGAAAGGGGCTTTTGCTGGCAAAATCTGAGACAATTTGGGAATCACAGTAAATAAAGACAATAATGAATGTTATGGATAAAATAAAAATGGACCCAGTGAGTAAAATAATAATCTCTAACTCCATCCTGATAAACAGAAAAGTATATAAATAAATAAAGAATTGAGGAAGAAGAAAAAGGTCCTCCTTATAGTACAATACCATCTAATATATAGAGTAAGACTGATGGAGTTTGCATTGTGCCAAGCAATGCATAATTGGTACACAGTGATTAGCAAATTGCCCTTTCTCTTTTTGCTACCATGAAGTTGGAAGGAAATAGTCAAATGAATAGATGGTTTATCCATTTATCTTAATGCCTCTACAGGTTAATCCATTCAAGGACAAGATTTATATCTTATGTATTAGGGTAAAAGCCTGATAGAAATTAGTCAAATGATTAATAAAATTTATATGGAGTGACTCATATAATGGAGTATATAACATTTGAGTGACACCTTTATTCATTTCATACCTGCTTATTATAAAAGTAAACAAATGCAGGCATAGTGGCACACACCTGTAATCCCAGCAACTTGGGAGGACACAGAGGCAAAAGGACCAAAAATTTGAAGCTAGAGGCAACCTATGTAATTTAGTGAGACTGTGTCTCTAGGTAAAAAAAATTAAAAAGGGGCTTGGGCTGCAGCTCAGTGGTAGAGCACTTGCAAAGTATATGCAAGGCCTTGAGAGCAGCCCCCCATTACTGCAAAGAAAACAAAAAAGTAAACGAACTGATTAAAATCTGGGGACATAGTGAATAAAATCACCTTAAACCCAGCTATTAAATGGACAACCAGTCCGTTGTCAACATTTTGGTATAGTTCTTTGTACTTATACCATGCTGAATATACAGTTCTATATCTTTTAATGTATCTAATTTGTTTATTTCAAGGTGTTTGACTTTACGGTGCAAATTATATTTTGACAACTTACTATCTCAGCGGGCCTATTGTGGAAAAATGAATTTTGACCACAAGAATGAAACTCTTACCATATCAGTAAGTCTCTTGACTCTTTTATTAGTGCTGGGGAGTCAACCCAGGGCCTTGTGCATGCCAGGCAAGCACTGTACCACTGAGCTAATCCCTAGTCCCTGACTCTTGGCATCTTAATCTTTAAGAAAACTAGCTGCTGCTTTTCTTCTGATGAAGCATGTAGAAGCTTTAACCTTGTCTTTGGAAGGCAGAACTTAATTCTAAGTTAAAGATAGTCTTTGCTAATGTGTTGAACATTAAGGTGATCTTACTGAATAATGTCAGTAGCTTAGAATCTGTTTTTTCCCTCCAGACAACCACTTTATTTCCTTAGGATGCTAATTAGTAATTTTATTTTCAATGGCAAATGTTTATCTTAATCCTTCTCTTCTGATTCCTTTTAAAAAATTCACACAAAAGTCCATAGTCTCTGATCATTGTTGGAAACGAAGATGGTTCTATCCCCTGTAATTGTCTTCACATTTTTTAACTTTCAAAATTGTCTCTAGCTCTGACCTCTTTTGAATAAACAAAGTTACCACATCCAGCTTTGTAGGTTCTGTGACTATGGATGCATTCATAGCATTAAAAATTATATTGTCAGGCCAAGTACAACTACCCACTTAAAATAATCTGGGGAAGCAATTTTCAAATAATTACTGGTCTTAGTACCTAAATATTATCCTTCAATTTTAACACTTAGAATAAATGTCAGGTGTTTTGAACACTTTTGTTGTTTGGAATCTCTACATTTTAATCAAATTGTTGTTGTTGTTGTTGTTAGGTGCCATCGAGTCGGTATCCAACTCATAGCGACCCTCTGTACAACAGGGGAAACACTATTGTCAGTGCTTCTTTACTGTTCATAGGGTTTTCAATGGCAGATTGATTTGTGGGAGGGGGTTGCCAGGTCCTTCTCCCATTAATCAAATTAGGAAGTTCATTTTTCTTAAGTTTTCACTGGTAAATTCATTGCTAGCTTCTCCTCACCCACTATTTATTGTTGAGACCCAATTAAAGATACAGATTTGAAAATACTAGGAGGCATTACCCTTGTGGGTAGGGAAGTAGTAGATACAATAGCTCATTGTTTTCACTCCAAACTATAAGAGAACCAAAGACATTATACAGATTCTATTTTTAAAGACATTGGAAACCAGTGGAAGCAGCAATGACTACATGAATTGGAATTCCAAGGAATGGGAGAGCCAGTCCAAAGTAAGCTGACTGACGATTGCTGGATATTTTCTTTCCAAGAAGCATTTTCTGATTCTGGAATTTTGGTGTGTTGGTTGATTGGTTTTTTTGTAAATACTGTAAATTTAATACAAGTCAGTAAAATGAATTGAACCACATTACATACCAGTCAACACCAGAAATATCAAGGAAAATAAACAGAAATAGTTAAACAGGGGTTCTTACCACGAAAGGGATAATAGATCAATATAGCAAAAAAAGAGAGAATACAGAACTCAACCTTACTGCACAAATTTAAAATGTGTATACAAGTCCCTTCTAAAAGTAAAAAGTTCTTAACTTTTAAAGAAAATTTTTTCACCAAGCAATAAATAAATAAATAATAATAGTGATAATAATAATAAAGGTATATAAAAACTGACAGAACAACTAAAAAAATAGCCTTTGTACTTGGCTTCTGCATGTGAGTGAAAACATGCTATATTTCTCTCTCTTTCTTTTTTTTTTTTGGCAGTACTGGGGTTGAACCCAGGGCCTCGAGCTTGCATGCTCTGCAAGTGCTGGACCACTGAGCTGCACCCCCAGCCCAATTTTTTACTTTTTTGAGACAGGGTCTCGCTAAGTTATGCAGACTGCCTCTGGTCTCGAACTTGCAATCCTCCTGCCTCCGCCTCCCAAGCTGCTGGAATTACAGGCATGCGCCACCGCACCCGGCTTATATTTCTCTTTTTGAGACTGAGTTGTTTCACTTAACATCATTATTTCCAAGTCCCTCCATTTAGCTGCAAATGCCATAATTTCATTCTTTAAGGCCACATAGCAGGGATGTATATATATTACACACACACACACACCCCTCACATTTTTCTAATCCATTCTTCTGTTGAAAGATATCTAGGCTGATTTCATGACCTTGCCACCATGAACAGTACATTATGTCCAGCAATTTTGGTGGCTATAGATGGCTATGTGATGCTAGACACATGATTAATATTTCAGTTAATTCCTCAGTGTTGGGTTGGCTCAAGGAACAGGGATGACTGAAAGGTAGACTAAGTCTTACTAAAATTGCAACTCAACTCTTACCCAGCTTTCTCTGGACTGTCAGTCTTACCATATCTCCAACCTAATAAAAAGCCATCACCCTTTGGTGGACTATTGTTTTTAATATATATGTATACAAAATAGTATATAGTAAAAAATGACTGGATGTCTGTCTTTATGATCAGGAACCAAGCAAACTTGTTCTTAGTCACTGTTTCTATTTAGCACTACATTTCTGGTCCTAGCCAAAGTCAAGAAAAAGAACTAAAAAGCATGCATGGGAAAGGAAGATGTTATATTCTCTTTATTCACAAATAACTTGATCATCTGTGCAGAAAATATGATAGAATCTACAAAAAGCTATTAGGACTAGTAAGTATAGTTAGTGAAGTTACAGGCAAAATCACTATGCAAAAATGAATTGTATTTCTATGCACCAGCAACAAATGATCAGAAACTGAAATTTTAAAAAGACTATGGCAGCATTAAAAATATAAAGTAGTTAGAAATCTGTTAAAAAATGTATAAGACCTATACACTGGAAACTAAAAATAAATACTGACAAATTAAAGAAGACCTAAATAAATAGAGAAATACATGATATTCATGAATCAAAAGACTCAGTATTATTAAGATTTAAATTCTTCACACATTAATCTATTAATTTGACACAATTTCCATCAAAATACCAGCAGGATTTTTTGTAGAAATTGATCCTAAAATTTATGCAGAAGTTCAAAGGGCCTAAAATAGTTGAAACAACTTTGAAAAGGCAGAACAAAAATGAAGGACTTATATTAACTGACTTTAATACTTTGTACACAGCTAAAATAATAAAGGCACTGAGATACAGGTATAAGGTTAACTAGATAGATCCATGGAATCTGGGTACAGATTACAAAGGAGCACAAGGAAACTTAGAAATGGTGAATATGTTCTTTCTTTCTTTCTTAATTGTAGTTTCATAGGTAAACACATTTGCTGAAACTTAAATTTTACATCTTAAATATCTGTAGTTTATTTTATTTTATTTATACCTCAGATCTGTAAAACTTACCAGATATACGTGGAAGCATGGTAATTAAAAGAAAATAGAATCAGATTCACTGATGATAGTTACAAGACATAGCAGACTGATATTTTAACCATAATAAATGGACCAAAAAATATACATGGTTTCAACATAGAAATGGATCTATAAGAAAAATCAATGGATATTCTAAAACTGGAAAAAAAAAAATGGAGTGTCTGAAATTAAGCACTCAATGAATGGTCTAACAGCCAACTCGACACAACAAGAGATAAAATTAGCAGAATCCAAAGCAAGTCAGAAAGAAATATCTAAGATGAGCAGCACAAAAACAGAAAACTGAACAGAGCTTAATAGATATGAGAGACACAATAAACAGGTTTAACATAGGTGTAATTGGAGCCCATGTAGGAAAGAATAAAGACTGAGCAAAGAACATATAAAGAGATAATGGTTAAGAATTTTTAGAACTGAAATAATACCAACCCAGATTCAGAAATCCAGCAAACCACAAGTGGGATAAATATAAAGACAACCCTTACCATACACAAAGTAACCAAATAGCTGAAAATCAGAAACAAAAAGATAAAAGCATTACTTTCCAAGGATCAATAATAAAAGTAAAGACAGCCTTTTAAGTTTTGTTTTGTTTTAAGTGGTATCTCACTATGTTGCCTTGGCCGTTTCGTCTCTGGGCTCAAGTTATCTTCCCATCTCAGCTGCTGAGTGAGTGGCTGGGAATACAGGCATGCACCACCGCATACAACTTAAGGCAGACTTCTAAACAGAAATTGTGGAAGGCAAACCTCATCTGACAGACTTTAAAGTACTGATGGAATTTAAATAAATAAATACCTTGCCATCTAGAATTCTATAACCAGCAAAACTATTTTTCAAAAATGAAAATGAAAAATCTTAGTTTTTAGATAAACAAAAGCTGGAAAATTCTTCGCTACATTTGGTTCACAAAACGTTTAAGTACAGAAAAGGTCTTTAGGTAAAAAAAAAATGATCTCATATGGGAACATGGAACTACTAGAGGAACAGAGGTCACTGTAAAAGGTAAATATACAAGTAAATGTAAAGTATCTTTGGCCGTTTGAAACAACAATAATAGTGTCTTGAGGGACTTATAAGATGTAAAAGTAACATATGTGACCATAGCACATTAAGGGGATAAGTATATGGAGTTAAGCAATTGTAAGGCTCACATTTCAGGAAGCAGTACTAATTTAAGATAAATTAATACATCAGAAATATGTATTACAATCTCTGGAGCAACCACTGGAAGAACTTTAAAAGATTGCATAATAGAGACCAAATAAAGGAATGGAGAAAAAATGCTCAGTTAAATGAAGGCAGAAAAGTGAGGAAGGAGAAACATATATAGGGGACAAAGTAGATAGTGAGGTAAATGATTTGAACTTAGGTTTAGCAGTAATTACATTACTTGGACTACATAATTGGATTAAAAGGGCAAGGTTGTTGGTATGGATAGAAGAATATAAGAGCCAGTTTTACTCTGTTAAAAAGAGACTTTAGCATAAGGGCAGAGAAAGATTCTAAGTAAAATATAGAAAACAGATATGCCATGCAAACATGAATCAAAAGGCTACTAGCAAAACTATGTTGTTGTTGTTAGGTGCCATCGAGTTAGTGTCCGACTCATAGCAACCCTATGTACAACAAGGGAAACACTATTGTCAGTACTTCTCTGCTATACATAGGGTTTTCAATGGTGGATTGATGTTTGGGAGCGGGCTACCAGGTCCTTCTCCCAAGCCTACAGTATCTGGTATTCCCAGGTACTAAACATGTATGTCCATGCTTAGCTTCCAAGATCTGACAGGATAGGAAGCCACAGGGCTATGGCTGCAGGGAGCAAAATTATATTAATAACAAAATAGGGTTTACCCAAGAAGTATTACCTAACATGATAACTTCAAAATATATAAGTTACCAAACTAAAAGGCAAAGTAGAAGAATTGATAAATGTAGGTGGAAATTTTGACAGACTTCTTAGTAATTGATCAAACAACCACATTAAAATTCAATAAGGTTATGAAAGATTTAAACTATACAGTTAACCAAATTGACTTAATTGGCCTAGTTGTAGAACACTGTACCAAACTACCACAGATTGTAGATCATTTTAAAATGTGTGTGGAACATTTACCAGAATGGACCATTTTTCTAGCTGAAATCTAAATTTAAATAAATTTCAAAGGATTGAAATCACTCGGAATACATTACAAAGTTGAATGAAACTAGAAATAACAAAAAGTTAAAGTTTCCCAAATGTTATGAAATTATGCAGCACATTTCTAAATGATCCATGGGTCAAAAGAAACTACATGAGAAGTAGAAAGAAGATAATTTTGAACTGAGGAGCAATAAAAATAAACATTTTTATCGAAACCTATAGGATAAACCATAAGATTTTTCAGAAGGGGACTTATAGATCTACATCTTATAAACTAGTGGAAAAGATGGGCCAAGCAGTAATAATCAAAGTTTGTGTCAGGAATCTAGAAAAAGAAAAAACAATTATAAGCTCAAGTTGAAAGAACATAATGAAAATATGACAACAGAAGTTGGAGAATAGAAAGCAAGAGGATAATTGCAACAAGACAGAACAGAGAGCCCAGGGTGGCCTATATGATATACAGTACCTAAGGAAGGACAAAGGCTACTACAAGTCTATGGGAAAAGGGTGGTCATCTCATGAATGGTTATTGGGTTAATATTATTAGGTATCTTTCAGGTAAAATAAATAACAAACTTTAATCCTTTACCTCACATTAAGTATAGAAAGTGATGAAAAATTATTCTACGTGTAAAACAAAGTTTCTGGAAGAAAATTTCTTTTCTCTACATCTTACTGGCCAGCCTTTCTTATTTTCTCTTTTTGATAATAGCCATTCAAACTGGAATGAGATGATAAATCATTATAGTTTTGATTTGTATTATCGTGATGGCTAATGATTTGGACCATTTTTCCATATACTTGTTGGCTATTAGTATTTTTTCTTTTGAGATATGTCTGTTCAGATTATTTGCCCAGTTTAAATTGGATTACTTAGTTTTTGTTGTTGAGTTTTTTGAGTTCCTTATATATTTTGGGTATTAATTGTTTCGCAAATGAATAGTTTGCAAATATTTTCTCCCATTTGTAGGTTGTTTGTTCTCTCTGTTGATTGTTTCCTTTGTGGCACAGAGCTTCTTAGTTTGATATAATCCCATTTATCTGTTTTGGCATTTGTTGCCTATACTTTTGGAGGCATATACAAAAGTCATTGCCTGTACTGATGTCCTAAAATGTTTCCTCTATTTCCATATACATTCTTGGTAGAAATGTGAATTATTACAGCCATTATGGAGAATCTACCATATGACCCAGTAATCCTACTTCTGAAAATGAAATCATCATATCAAAGAAATACCTGCACTCCCAAGTTTACTGGAATACTATTCACAATAGCCAAGGCATGGAATCAATTTGGGGATGCACATCAATGGATGAATGGATAAAGAAGGTGGCATGTACACACAATCAAACACTACTCAGCCATAAAAAAAAATGGAATCCTATCATTTGTGGACAAATGGATAAAGCTAGATGAATGGCATTATGTTAGGTAAAATCAGCCAGATATAGAAAGACAAATGCCACATGTTCTCTCTCATATGTGGAAACTCTATAAAAAATGACCAGAATATAAAATATGATTACTAGAGGTTGGGAAGGTTAACAGGGAAATGGGATAGAAGGTGGCTAGATAATGAGTACCAAAACACAAGTAGAATAAGTCCCACTGTTCCACACACAGTGGAATAACTAGTTTACAACAACTTATTATATATTTTATGAAATACTAGAAGAGAGGAGCTCAAAACAGGCCAAACACGAAAGAAATGATAAGGAGACAGAAATGCTAATTACTCTGATTGGATCAGTATGTGCTATATACATGTGTGGGAATACCACTCTGTACTTCATACATATGTACAACTATTACATGTTAATCAAGAAGAATGTCTTCATGTTCTTGTATGAAGATTTTTTAAAGTGGGATGCAAAAAGCAATAACCAAGATTGATAATTTAGGTTTTATTAAAATAAAGAATTTCTCTTCATCAAAAAAATAACACTGGTAAAGTATGCTATAAGCTGGGAAAAGATTTTCCATACATACAACCAAGGAATCTTCTAGGATTTTTAAAGAATGATGAATATTAAGGGAAAGGCTCATTATACATTTAAAAACTACCAAAAAGTTTAAACAGGAATCTTATGAATTTAGGTTATCCAAATGGTGAATAAGCACATGGAACAGTGTTCAGAATTGTTAGTCATCAGAGAACTACAAATTTCTCCCTCAATGAGTTACTATCAACCCCCTGTTAGGATGACAGTAATGAACAAGCCTGGAAACCTTGTGTTGATAAGGTTGTGGAACTAGAACTCTGGTACATTGCTGGTGGGATTATAATTTCATAGAATTAGTTTGAAAACCTGTCTTTCAGTGGAAAGCAGTTCCGCTCTTGGGCATAAACCCATGAGAAATGAGTACTTATGTTCCCAAAAATATGATTTTCTTTTTTGGGGGCATTATGTTCTCAAAAAGGTACTTAGTATATATTTAAATTCATAATTTCTAAAACTCTTAGAATGTTAAAAAACAAGTGAATGCTCATTGGAGAGCAGCATGTGTCTGCCATTGATATAAAACTGGTGCTCTTTTTTCACCTTGTTGCATGTATGTGTATTTGGAATTCTTTCAAAATGAAATAGAATCCTTCTAGTGTTACCTTTTATTGTCTTAGGAAAAAGATTATTTTTAATTTCATTAATTACTTTTTTATTGTTCCCATGAAAAGCTAATAAGGAGGATTTTTTTTTAAAAAAGTTTTTTAAAGGATATTTTAAAATGTATTTCAATTCATTCCTGCTGTTACTTGGACATTGTAAGCCTCTTCAAGTTGACCATGTCCTTTAAACATTCAGTAATTACTTTTAAAGCAGTATAACCACTAGATGTCACTGTAATTCAAGTTACAAAAACTATCTCAGCACTTTTAAATGTTTGGGATAGTAACAGTTTCAGGCAGACTAGTTTAAGTTGTTTATTTAGATAAATAATGTTTGGCTAATATTGGCACCTTACTAATAAGCTTTTGGAACTTTATATGTTAGATTGAGTTATGATGAGAAAAGTTTCCAATTTGACTCTCTTCAAGTAAAGCAAAAATCACCATTATATTGGAGTTTTATTATAAAATATTTTGAATGGAATAGATTCTTTGGTACTTGATTTTATATTTTAACTCCTCACCCCCTTTTAACTATAAGTTCATTTCCTTCTGATGCTATAAACCCATTTTTTTCTTGACCTGTGTTGTAGAGTTTAATCCGACTTACACTAAATTTTTGTTCTTTATTACCTCATTCTCTTCAAGGTTCAGCCTGGGGAGGGAAACAAAGCTTCCTTCAATGACATGCGAGCCTTGTCTGGCGGTGAACGTTCTTTCTCTACCGTGTGCTTCATTCTTTCCCTGTGGTCCATCGCTGAATCGCCTTTCAGATGCCTGGATGAGTTTGATGTATACATGGTATTGTTAAATTTGAAATTCTCTAATTCTTATTTATTTGTTTGGAATGGCTATTTTGAAAAGAAATAAGTCTTTCTTCTTTTTATTTTACCCCTAAGAGGAAAGAGCCTACCTTGACACTTTAGTCTGTGATATTAGTAGTACCCTAGATATTAGAAGACCCTAGAGTTTTGAGTTTTCTGTTGCTACCATTCAGTACTTCCAGAGACCATGCCCGATGTTTCAGCTCTTCTCTCCCAGCATGCACATCCTGACTGTTTATCCGATAGGCGCTGTCTCTATCAGTCCCTTCCCTAGCTTCTTTCCATCAACCCAGAAACATGTTCAGACTCCTGCATCTTAACAGAGAATTGTCACCCTTTACTCCCCTTGCTTTTACCAGCTCTAGATGCTGTTGGCTTTCCCTTCATTCACAGCTACACTTTTCAGAACAGCAGCGTGGATAATGTAAGATTGCAAAAGCATTATACTTGAGGTTTAATGACCTAGGATTTAAGACCTTACCTCTGCCATCAGTTCCCCAAGTGACTTTAGGCAAAGTATTTATCCTTTTTAGGTGTCACTTTCTTCATGTTTAAAGCAATGTTATTAACATTTCCTACCTCATGGAGTTATAATAAGGTTTAAGTAAGGTTCTAGATATGGTACACTTACTGTGGAGCAGGCACATAGTAAGTCTTCATCAATCAGCAGTTAGTCATCCTCTTTACTCTGCCATGTCTCATTCTTTCCTACGTCCATTTTAGTCTGCATCTGGGCTGTACTATTCTAGCAGCACTTGCAGCATACAGGACATAGATGAGCTTAGTCTCACTTTATCATCGCAAGTATTTGGCACCACAGACCTGTCTTTCCTCTGTAGCATGTGTTATCATTTCCACTCTCTTGTTCATGACTGTACTGTATTCTGCTGTCTCTTCTCAGTCTGCCATACTGCTTCCCCAATCTGATGCAGTTAAGTGTTCAAGGTTTTCTTTGTTTTCTTATTCCATTGTTGTTGATTTTCCTGGATATTGGCAACACTTAACAGATTGAGACCTCTCATCCTGACATCTGTCTTGCAAGCTAGACCTATGTGCACCATTGGTTAATCATCTGGTAAACATCTAGAACCTCAAACTCAATGTGTCTGGGACTGAATATGTCTCTCTAAAGTCCTTTTTCTTTTCCTAAATTCCCTGCCTCGATTAATGACAAGTTGTCATTACCAGTCACAGACCTTCAAAATGTGATTTACCTGTGATTCTTTCTTTCCTTTTACTTCCATAGTAAGGCTAACCTCCATCTGCTCCTCTGTGGAAGTGTCTGTTGACTCTACCTGTTTCTTCCTTCTCATTGCGGTTCTGCTACCTCAAGTTTCTCTCCATACCTCCTGCCTCCTGCGATAGCCTCTCATCCAGACTCCCAGATTTGTTTATGTTTCTGAAATAGAAAGCAGGTTTATATTTCTAAAACAGACATGATTTTCGACACTCACCTATTTAAAATCCTTCAGTGGTTTTCATATGTGGGATGAATATTTAATTTTGTAGATTAACTTCAGATTAACTTCAAGACCCTTCATGGTGTAGTATCTGACACCTTTCTCAGCTGTACTAAGCTATTTGTAATTTTCCAAATGTGGTACCTCTGCCTCGTGTGCCATCTTTCATTAAGTGTCAGACTCTGGTTGTCTTTCAATGCTCAGCTCAGATGTTACCTTTATGAAATCTATGACTACCATAGTTTTTAAAACATTGTTCCTTAATAAATGAGGAACAGTTTGAGAGACTTGGTAAATTTGAAACTAGGTAGTTTTGTTATCATTACTTTGAGTAATTAACCATTACTGTACTAATTAGAAAGGGAGAGGGACCTGGTAGCCCGCTCCTGAAACAATCCCAAAACAATCAGCCAACAAAAATGCTATGAGTAGCAGAGAAACACTGATATAGTACTGGGCATGGCACAGTATCAGGGAGTGTATTGTTGTTGTACATAGGGTTGCTATGAGTTGGACCTGAGTTGACAGCACCCAACAACAACATACTAATTAGATTAATTCTGTAATGGTCAGTTGTGTCTTTTGTATATTTTCTGATTATTTTAATTGCTACTTATATTTGAAGGAGAGGGCCTTAACATGCAAATATTTTGACTGTAGAAGTAACCTGGAAAATATATTTATTCCATTACTTTTCCCTAATAGTTTCTGACATTATCTTTCTATAGATGAATTCTTTGGCATCATTACCAAAGTAATGGGTGAAAGTCCAAGAGTTGGTATCAGCCAGCAGAATGCTGCTTTTACAGAAATATAATTGACTCAATAGCAATCCTAACTTTTGCCTTTTGTTCTTTAGGATATGGTTAATAGGAGAATTGCAATGGACATGATACTTAAGATGGCAGATTCCCAGCGTTTTAGACAATTTATTTTGCTTACCCCTCAGAGCATGAGGTAACTTCTTAACACTTTCTGTGAATATGTATATCAAGCATGTAGAAGGGAATCTTAATTTTTAAATGTAAATGCAAAAGTGACCAGTGGAAAGCAACATGAGCCTCTGTACCAGCTCGGATTGAAGACGATTTCTCCTTTTCTCAGTATTTAAATTTTATTCATGTAATCTCCCTTCCATAACTGAGGCAAGTTGACTGGAATATAATTATCATTAACATTTCTATTTTGAATCTGCCTGCAGCTGTAGCCCCGTGGCATCCGATCCCGTCAGATCTCGGAAGCTAAGCAGGGTGGGGCCTGGTTAGTACCTGGATGGGAGACCGCCTGAGAACACCAGAAGCTGTAGGCTTGGGAGAAGGACCTGGCAACCCCCTCCCAAATATCAATCTGCCATTGAAAACCCTATGAACAGCAGAGAAGCACTGACAATAGTGTTTCCCCTGTTGTACAGAGGGTCGCTATGAGTCGGATACCGACTTGACGGCACCTAACAACAACAACAACAATTTTGAATCTGCTCCTTTGTGATTATTATGACCACCAATATAATTGTAGTAATGCTTTGTAGGACAAAAACAATTCAGGATTTCCCTAGTCATGCCTCTTTTCTTGGTGACTTAACACTTTTTTTTTTTTTGCCATACTATGGGGTTGAACTCAGGTGCTCATGCATGCTAGGCTAATGCTCCACCACTGAGCTACACCTCTAGGTCCCTTTTTATTTTTTTATTTTGAGACAGGGTCTCGATAAATTGCACAGGCTGCCTCTGGCCTTAAACTTGTGATCCTCTTAACTCAGCCTCCTGAGTCACTGGGATTACAGACATGCACTGTAGCACTTGGCTAAATACTAGTCTTTCTAAATAAAGAGCTCTACTCTGCTGCCAGCATTTATTGGGTACTATGATGTGTCAAGGGGCTGGGATTTAGCTCAGTTGGTAGAGCGCTGTGTTGCAGTCTCTGAGGTCCCACGTTCAATTCCCAGCACCACAAAAATGGGAGAAGGACCTGGCAATCCACTCCCAAGGCAATCCCGAAACAGTCAGCCACTGAAAACCCTATGAGGGTTGCTATGAGTCGGATACCAACTCGACGGCACCTAACAACAACAACACGATATGTCAGGCACTGTGTCCACATAGGGTTGATATTCTGTTTCTAGAGAAGTCCTGTAATCATATTGGGATTTAAACTTGTGATTGGAAACACCCCTTCCTGACTAGACAAGAACAGGAGTTTATAATAGTTTATATGTAAATCTCCTTTATTTTCTTTTTTCTCCGAATTGAAAATGTATGTGATCAAAGCAGGAAATTAGTTTTTTCAAATGAAAACAATCATTTCCTTATTGTAAATTATATTTCTCCTAGAACTCTTGATATGAGACATACCCCACTAGATAACAGCCATTTACATTTATATTTCCATGAGGTATTATTATTGTGATTTTATTTACTTATTTATTTTTGCAGTGGTAGGGATTCCAGGGCCTTCTACATGCTAGACAAGCATTTTACTACTGAGCCCCTCAGTCTCTAGAATTTTTTTAATGTGTAAAAACTTTCTTGAGACGTTAAAGTAATTAATTTTGCTTTCTTTAGCTCACTTCCTTCAAGTAAACTGATTAGAATTCTTCGAATGTCTGATCCTGAAAGAGGACAAGCTACATTGCCTTTCCGACCTGTGAATCAAGAGGAGGAGGATGACCGAAGTTGATAATTTATTATGCCTTGACCTCGTGTTGAAAGATTTGTGAGAAGAAATAATTCTGGACTATTTGATGGAATAAAATGGGACTGAAGATACTCTAAAATAAAGAAACTCTTTTTATCTGACCACCATAAAATGTGTAAATGAGCCTAGAAAACCAGCTACAACCAGCAATTTAAAATTACTGTTACTTTCCTTTGTGAAAACCAATTTCATAGTACTGGTTTTAAATCTTTTTAAGTTTGTTTTGCTTTTTTTTTTGGTTATTACCATCTACTTTTATAGATTCTTTTTCAAAAGTAAAATTTTGTACATATGCACATGTACATATCTGTTCAGTATATTTTGGGTTCCTTTCTATAGTATTTTGTAAGAATTAAAATAAAAGTTTGAGTATCTGATTATATTAGCTTTCACTTTTTTGGAATATTATATTCTATTGTTAAATTATCAAATGATGAAGGGAGGGATTTGTCATTGGAGAGGGTGGGCTGTGGACAAGAACTGGTTTACTAAATTTATTGTCTGATTTTTAGTAATTATTAGGGACTTACAAAGGACTGAATATAGTGAGCAAAATCTCTCCCTACCTGGAATTTTTAACCCTAGAAGGAAAACTGGATTTGGGCTGTAATTTTTAATCGTTGCATTTCATCACATTTAAGATGTTTTCCATTTATAAGACATTTTTATGAAGCACTGAAGCACTGCCAACTCTGGCAACATTTTTTTCCTCAGTCTTTCAATTTTCCTCTGAAGAGCCTGTAACCAGGATGAGAACTAGGTAATGATGCAGTGTTTCACCTGCAGCATGTTGGCCTGGTTTAAGAGCCTTCAGTTTGCAGTCCAGGGGCTCAGATTTGGGCTGAGTGGACACAGGCTAGAGATGACAGTGCAGACCAGGCTGGAAGAAGGCCTGGAAAACTGGAGGAGGAGATGACCAGTGGCTGTGTGAGCCAAACATCACTCTTGATGACGGAGCTGACATCGATTACAAGACACATCGTGAGTTTAGAGGTGTTAAAAATGTGCTTCTTAGAATGAGCAAAATGCGTAGTTTACTATAAAAGTTTGTATTTATGAAATTTTTTAAAGGAAACATGAATAGGACTACTGCCTGTGTTCTCTATGTTTGATACTAGGATCATGGCTAAACCTTTAAAAAAATGTGTGAGATGGCAACAAGAAGAATTCCTTATGTTAACTAGCAATAGATATTAGCTTACATATTTATGAAACTGAAAAATATTTTAAGAAAAGCAGTATTTTAAGAGCAGGTGCACCTCTCTAGGTACTGAGTTTTTTTT